>JAHWFP010150425.1:0-59429 GCA_023313725.1 Lithobius niger | reverse complement strand
GCAGTGACAATGAGTTTCGGATGGTATGATCTCTTCCTAGTCTTGACGTGTTTCAGAAGAGACGGCTTGTGAAGATGGATGACGTTGAAAGATCCGCTTGCTTGGAATTCGGTGATGGGAATTTGGCTGGGGAATTTGTTGTCGGCCAGTTTATGTTCAGATTTCCAAGTGGACCAAGGGGTCTTGAAGGCACTTCAAAGTGCAGGAGGTCGAATTGTGCCCACGAATCACGAAAGTAGTCGCCTAGACTTGTCGTGCAGTGAATGGCGACAGTCCAGAGGAGTCGAGGTGGTTGACGAGGTTACGATGCCTGGCTGGCTCATAAATGGGGTCAAATAGTCACACGACCAAGACGTTCGGTTCCGCCGAAGTAGGGCTTTTCATATGAGACTGTGGCCTCGAGGGTGCTGAACTGTGTTGAGTGACTCGATATAATGTCAAAGATTCAGCTATCATGAATAGCGACGGACGGATAGACTTAAGGTTAGGATTCACAGCAAAATGAAGGTGCGAGGGAACAGCAATGATTGTCGGCGAGAGACGCTAGCAGTGAAGGGCAAAGGTTTGCAGGAGCTTCAATGAATGCCAGCATGCGGCGAAGGATGAAGATCCAAAGCAGCAGCATGACTGTCGCGAACAGCGACGTCCGAAGCTCTAAAGGAGCTGCAATGAATGTTGGTAAAGGACCGTAAGAAGCGAAGGACGAAGGTCCGAAGGAGCTGTGATGAATGTCAGCGAAAGAGAGCAGCGGAAGAAAGTTCAAAGGAGCTGTGACGATTGCCGACGAGGGATAGCAGGTAGCGAAGAACGAAGGCCCGAAGGAGCTGCGATGATGGTCGAAGAGAGACATCAGGTAATGATGACGAAGGTCTGAGAGTGTTGTGATGATGGTCAGTAAAGGATGAAGAACCGAGGACGTCAACGAAGGACGAAGGATGACAGCCAAAGACGTCAACGGAGGTTCGAAAGCTTTGCAACAATTGCCGGATAGGTACAGCAGGCAGCGAAGTACGAAGGCTTGAGGCAACAGCACTTGCTGGTGAGGGACAGCAGATTGAGAGTGATACAGGGGAGGGGGGAGTTTGAGGCTTAATGGCGCATCGACAGCTAGGTCATCGGCTCCAACAGTGAGACAGGTTCGAACGAGCTACGACAAATGTCAACGAAGGACAGCAGGCAATGGTGGGTGAAGGGAGGTAGAGATGCCAAATAAGGTTGATGAAGGACAGCAGGCCCCGAAGGGCAAGGGCATAAAGCAGCAAGGGACAACAGGTCGAGAAGGACGCATGCGATGAATACCAGCGAGGGATAGCAGGCAGTGACGGATTAAGGATAGCATAGCTGCCAAAGGAAGTTGATGAGGGACAGCAGGCAGTGAAGGGCAAAGCCGTAAAGCTGAAATATTGGCTGGTGAGGGACCATGGGTCAGACGAACACAGGTTCGAAAGCTCTGCAACAAATTTCGGTGAGACGCAGAGGCAGGTTGGAGGTTAGAAGAGCTGCCAAAGAAGATTGGTGAGGGACAAAAGGCAGTGAAGAAAGATGGCATGAAGCAGTTTCATTGACTGGTGAGGGACCATGGGTCAAGAAGGACGCAGGTCCGAACGAGCTGCAACAAACCGCACCAAGGGGCAGCAGGTGCAATGTTGGGCGGCTGGAAGCAGCATCAGAGAAAGAAGGTCGGCAACTGGAGGCTGAAATGGCGGCAATGAAGGTTGGCGCTACAGAAAAATTGCAACAATGCTCGGCATGAAGCTGTAGTGATGGCCGATGAAGGACAACAGGTTAGACGGAGTGAGAGAGAGGGACAGCAGGCCTGACGGAACGGGAATGGAAAAGAAAATGAAACAAGCTGAATCGGGTTAGGGTTTGGCAGAGCAGCAAATGACGATCAAAGGGTCGAAAGAGCTGCGAATCACAGTCTGTGAGGGACAGAAGGCAAAGAGAAGCATGATGGTCCGTAACAAGAGGCCTCAATGGCGGCACCAAGGCTGGCGTTTCGTAAAACATGCAACGACATATGGCCAGGAAGTGGGTGGCGGCAGGCGAGGGTTTGTCGAGTTGAAGGTTTAAAGCAGTAGCGATGGCCAGTGAGGGACAGCGGGGCTGACGAAGCGGGAGTGAGGGGCAGCATGCCTCAAGAAACGAGAACAGCAGACAAAGGTGTGGTCGTGGAGACGGAAACAAGTGAACATCCCTGTATTCTCCGACGTGGGAATGGATGTCGCTGCGGAGAGAAAAAAAGGGCGCCAAGCGAAGAACTCAGTCGTTACAAGACGAACGAAGGAGGAAGAGCGAAAGATTCTTTGCGGCAAGGGATGACCCAGTGTCGGCAGCAGATTTGGATCATGCAGGGCGGCTGAAGAATCAAAAAACGTGACAAACGAATCTTTCGGGGCGAATGAATCGACAAAGGATCATTATGGCAAAGGAGAGTCTTGAAGGCGAAGGATACAGGCAAACAGCGGCGATGTGGTCGTGCCGAAGGCTGGAGGAAGAAATGGCTGGCTAATGATGTAACACCATTTAGGAGGGTCTGTGCTGTGCTTGCACATGCGCAGATGGGTTGCAAGGCTGGGTGGATCTAAAGAGTTTTAATCCTCCAGAGTAAACGGCATTGCAGGAACTGAATGCAAAAATTTACAGGTAGTGGATATTTTCGTGCCGCCATTAGAAATATATAATAACGATAAATAGGTACAATAAGTAGATGATAACGGAATTTGTAAGGTGTACCAAGATAAATTGGATATGTGATTTGTTTGGATGGTATATCACTAATGAATCGACAAAGAAGAAATGGTATTGCAGTGAAGACATCAATTTCACAGCCTTTTTAGAGTACCTTTAATATCGGCAAATTTTCACTTGTCTCAATTCTATACCTTTTATTTTACTCGCATAAAAACAGAATAATTTTTTATCTGTTTCATGGACGATTTATTTATGCACATTTTTCATATTTTTAACACTTTGTTTTATTTTCCTGCAAACAGGTGGTGCTGAAACGTTTGCCGTTCTACTTTCTATTTAACAGCCATAAATTCAAGCATTATTGCTTAACTTATCTCTACAAAAAAAAATCAATATTTATGAGGAAGACAGTGGAATGGCAAACAATTCAGTGACAGGACCATCAAACAAAATGTTAGAATTGTAAAATGTTAAGATTTTATTAAAACACAATGCACTTGTGTAGTTGTGCAGTAGGAGATGCTGAAGTGCACATAAAATACAACAACTCGACGTTTCGACTCTAAAAAGAGTTCCGACAAATTTTTAACAGTACAAATTCATTAATAGAGTGTTTTTAAAACGAGTCGAAAATGCCCATCTTTGCCAGAAGATCTGAATTAGTCAAACACAGACAAAATTAGGGGAAATAAAACAAACTTAAAAAACTATTGACATCTCGATCTGTACTTGTTGCAGGTCAGATTTCGATATGCATTTGGCACCGGTACGGACCGAGGTCTCGCAATGGTTTTTACGTTTCTCCTAAAAAGAAATTTTCGTCTTTTTTACTAGTCCTAGACCCAGTTTTGTTTGGTGAAGACGTGCATTTTCCACTTTTTAGAAACTCTTCATGTATTTTAATGAATTAGTACTACTGAAAATGACTTGTTCGAGTTCTTGTATTATGTACATTTTATCGGCTTCTCATACATCAAAAATGTTATAAAGTTTTCAATATGAACACAAGCCACATTAAACCTTGCATATACCTACTTTAATATACAGTTTTTTTTTTTATAAGTTGTTTTTGAGCACTTTCTAATGGATGATTTTCTTCAAGAATAAAAGATTGGGTATTCTATGTCTATAATACAACTTCAACGTCACACTTGCATGCTCGTCAAAGTAATGGATCTAAATGCAAGTTATATGTAGTTGCCATCACACTACAGTATAATTATAAAATGACTAGCTGCATTGTTTATCACCATCCCCTTAGTGGAATAATTTTGTCACAAAAAGTGACGCAGCCACATGGATTATCTGATGCTAAACGACTCGAGAACCAAAGTACAACCTGTGCTGACGGGGTGTAACTGGGTTAGACTAAGTAGGACTCGGTGTTTATACAAAAAAACACAAACTATCCTCAAAAAAATATCATGGTCCCAAAACAATATAAAAAGTTATGTAAAAAACGACAAAGTAAAACTAACATCTGCACTTTTCTCACATACACTGTTTGGAAGCCACAGGGCTCAGGTCATAAAAACATACTACGCGTAAATTGATCTGGAATTACCTGAGAAACTTCTAAATAGTACTTAAAAAAATGGCATTTACTTTCAACCATTAGAAATCGAATTTAATACTGAAATAAATTAACTTTACCTTTAAACCCTGGCAAAAATAACATTTAGTTATTGGTTACTGCAACGCTTTAATTGGGTCAAAAATTCCCAAATCCCTATAAATTCTTGATTGGGCCTATATCACTTTTATTAACATAATCAATACGGATGCACCGATACCGTTACAGTTTTAAAAAAAAATTGCCCATACCAATACAGATATCCAAAATTCAATCCCAATTTTTTTACGAATGGTGTAGTTTTCTTCAAAAGTCCAATAATTATGTAAAGAAAAATATTTATAAACAGTAACCAACAGTTAAAAGATTGCTAGGAAGATACTCAATGATTTTCTGAGCAGAAAGCCACTAACCACATGTAGTAATCTCAAACAGTTCCCGAGTTATAACATTTCAGCGAAAGCAATAGCGGTTCTGGTATCGGTGCAGCCCTAATAATCAATACTATAAATCAACGCTAACTCAACTAGTAACGGCTTGCCGAAAGCCTGTGGAAGTTCGCAGTTTGCATTACTCAAGCAAAAAACCGGACTGATTTCAGCAAGCTAAAAACCAGAATCTACTTTCATTTCTTGATTAATTGAGGCATCCCAAGTAGGGAAAATGCATACCGAACCCCGTCATATTTTTTTCCACGTCTGAACACATGATGAAAGCCCAGGTGTGAGTGCAATGTATGCAACTTCAGAAGCCACAGTACACAGCATATTATTGTATAAAAAACCACAGGTAACTTAAATTCTGACCGAAAGTGGTGTTTGGCTAAAGGTTACTGCAGGGCTTGATTGGGCCTACCCCTTTAATTCAATGTCACAACAGATCCAAACGTTATAGTCTGTCACATGCTTATGAAATAATTGCCGTTTGCATTTCTGGATTAACGGAGGCATCCGAACGAGGGAAAAAAAATAAACTTACTAAGCACATTGCTTTTTTTTTTTAGACATGAACACGATATATGTCGACGCAATGAACGTTTCTTCAGGATAAAGTTGGCCTCGTATATTATTGTACGAAAACAAAACCTTCGAAATCCGTAGGTATTCCATCTTTCATTTCATAGGTAATTTAAACCCTGGCCAAAAATGGCGTTTAGCTAGTGGTCACATTTGAAATGGCCCTACCACTTTATTTAATAACCATAAGCAGTCCTTGAATTCAATTTTAAGACTGTCTCAATCGTTACTGCTTGTTGTGAAAACCTGCAAAAACTTCGCTTTTGCATTTCTGAATTAGTTGACGCATCCAAAGTAGGGCAAACACGGACCAAGCACAGCACATTTTTTTTTTAGCTCTGAACACATGATGAAAATCCAGTTCAAGTGCAATGCATCTTCAGGAGCCAAAGTTGGCATCATATATTATTGTACAAAAACAAAATCTTGAAAACCGCAGGTAATTTGCTGTCCGTCACAGTAGAAAAAATAGTAATATGACAACCAACATCACAGAGGACAGCACGGCAATGGCAACCCATTGTCTTCTGTCTGTAAAAAACACAAGACAGAATGGAAATTAGTTCGCCTGCGTGAAACAATACAAAACCTGTGGGAAAGCATATCATCATGCCACAAAGCAGACGAGTAAGGCACCAAGTTGGTCATACTATTTACCTAGGCATCCAACATATAAATAGCATGCTGTGTTTCAGGAAAGGAGCATAATAGCATGACAAAAATATCTACCTCATTCCATGTCGAAAACTGATGCGAGGTGTTATCACCAGAGTGTCCCGAGAATACCTATAATGTCGTCATATGAGGATGCAGTAGAGACTCAGATGATTCCGGTACGAGGACATCGTAGTTATTCTCATGGCACTCTCACTTCACATCTTGCTGTGATTTTACACAATGGGATAAAAATCTTTTTGTCATCCTATTACACTCCTATAATGAATGATTGAGGGTTGTTGGGAGGCAAACAGTAAGACTACAAATTATTGATGTGGAATATGTGTAAAGATTATTAAAGAAGTTATAATACCCAAGTTCGTTTATACGAGTTTTCTTGTTATGTTGCAACCCTAGGCAAACGTTGTGACCAGCCTTGTACACGTTGACTGGACACAAAAGACATTGCTTCTCCAGAAAGCAATATTTTTAAAGCTCTACGAAAGTCTCAGTCTCTGGCTTTAAAAATAGTACTTTCTGGAGAAGCAATGTCTTTTGTGTCCAGTCAACTTGTACAGGGTTGGTCACAATCTTTGCCTAGGGTTACAACATACTAATAGGGGTATCACCAGTGTGTCCCGAGAATACCTATGATGTCGTCATGAGGATGATTCAGGTATGAAGACATCGTAGTTGTTCTCATGGCACACTCACCACAAATCTGTAGTATATGATGTGCGTTTACTGAAGGCTATTGCAGCAATTAAGCTGTAGGACATGGGATTTAAGGCCCTGGCACCACTACCGCAGCGGCTCCAAGCTCGTCCACTATCGATCTGTATATGTGGAAGGTTGTACTATCGCCATTGGTGTAAAAGGTAAATCAAGGTCGCCGTTCACGAAAATGATGTCAGTTTTTTTCCAAATTACGAGCCTCGCACACGCTGTCGCACTCGCTGCGGCTAACTACATAACATCAGAAAACGCAGCCAAAAACTTAGCCGGAAAACTTCACCTAGATAGGCTGACCGTCTTGCTTGGAGCTTCTGCGGTAGCGGACCCAAGGGCCTTGTATAACATAAGGGGACTAACTGTTCAAGGGGTGCATTTGGGCTTTAAAAAAAACGGGGTTATAACTCACTTGTAGAAAAAAAAACATAACTTCTCGCCTACTTGAAGTAAGGGACTGAAACCTGTCATATTTTCCCTTAATGAACAGGCTTTCATCCCATTTATAGTTTACAATCTGACCAATGGAAAAACAGTTGATTTAAAACGATGATTATAAAACAGGTGCATTTGTGCTCCTGTCACTTAAGGGTTAAGTGGGTGGTGGTGCTTCTAGTATTTGAAGGATTAAGAACAGTAGATGTATCTATTGCAAACCCGTGTTTCGTATGCTGAAAATCAACGGGTTGAGAAAAATATTTAGGTTCGATTTCAATCTTACGAAGTGACATAATCGTTAATTCACATCAGCATTATCACAGCATTCTACAGTTAGGCACATTAATGTTACGGCAGCGACAGGTATGACGGTTAAGTCAGTGCAAATTACTAAGTACACTTGGACCTTTCAAGCTGCACTCCTTTGATTATTGTGCCGGTCGCTGCCACACAGAAACCTAATAGTAGGGGAATGCGAGTACAGTAATTTTAATTCGAGCCGAACCAACCTTGTAACAAAAGGGGGGGGGGGAGATTGAGGCTTAATGGCACGTCAACAGCTAAGTCATCAGCACCAACCTCAGCCACAGTGCAGTGGTCTGGGTTGCCACTGTGCCACATATTACAGTAATGTTAAACAACCCCAAATCTAGATCTTATCATACAACTCTACTTCCTGCAAAAATTTTAAAATCCTGGACAGGAGGTTACACGAACACCATCATCATGGTGACATTTAACAAGCAAGTGACATACTTTAAGTGGCTGTCGACACTAATGACATTCAGGAGGGATAACCCCCTTCAAAAGGAAGCAGTGAGTAAGGTTGGTGTAACCAATACGCAGATGGGCTAACACCACCTCTTCCCACCAAATACGGTGATTCCTGGCAGTGCCGTTAATAGCTGCAACATAAGAGTTGAGTATCGAGTAAAGTTGGAGAATTTCATACACATTGTTTACACATTTCTTTTTAATTTGTTTGGAGAACAACAAGTAAGATGCTCCGTAATTGATTATGAGGGGTATCACTGTGTAAAAATAGTTTGATAAGTTTTAAGGTACCACTTAAAAATGGTTTGAGCAACTGAATTGATATGTTCCACTGGAAAGCTTTTGTCGAGACAATGAATTTGGTACGTACAGTGGAATGTCAAAATCCGTCAATAATTCGCAAATTATCACATTTCACCAGACTTGAGTGAGAAAACACAGTAATGGGTGAATTACTTTACATTTCACAAGACCCTTTATTTACAATAAAGTTTAAATACCGTACTGACCCGAATATAGGACGGAATTTTTTTTCCCGAATTTGTACCATTAAAACTGCATCTTCGTCTTATACAGGGTGGTACACAAAAAACTGACGACCCATTTTCTAAGTCCAATTTTCTAGTTAGCACCCATCAAACCAGGATAGGACAGAAATCAAAGCTAATGAAACGGGAAGATTTGTCCTCACTTGGTTCTGCGGGGTGCTAACTAGAAAACGTTGGGTCATCAGTTTTTTGTGGACCACCCTGTATTTACATCCAAATCCATAACTTGGCCAAATTTTGACCAATTTTGAAGTTTGACTACAGCATTCGAATCGTCTTTTCAAGAGCTACCCATTGGTGCTAATGAGAAGTCAGTAGCTCAAATAGTTTTTGAATTATTTAGAAAAAACTGAAATATAACCAAAATTGGATCTTAGTAATTGTTACAGAGACCACAATCAAAACAAATAAACCCTATGATGGCAAAAAGCCCAATTTTACCAGGGGGAAGGTCAAAATTGGTTTCTATTTCCTACAGAATATATACACTACCTGTAAATTTATTTGAGTTCAGCTCCTGAGTGCTCGCTACCCTGGAGGAATCAAAACTCTCTAGATACGCCCAGCTCAGAGACCCACATGCGCATACACGGGTCCAGCACGCGCAGGCCCTCCATAAATAGTGCTATGGCCATAGCCAGCCATCTACTTTTCCTCCCGATATGTCAGCCATGATGGTAACTCGAGAGGGGAGGTTGAGTGGGTATTTACAGGTAGTTTATATTTTCTTTAGGCAATAGAAACCAATTTTGACCTTCTCCCCTGGTAAAATTGGGCTTTCTACTTGCCACCCAGAAAATATACACTACCTGTAAATTTATTTGCATTTACAGTTGACCTCGTCAATATAGGTGGCGGGCACCATCATGACAGGCCCCCAAGGGTGTGAGCTGGGTCCCCTGTGACACAGTTGATGTGGATTGGTTGCAGGCGCAACATTCTCTGGTCACGGCCGACTTTGTGCGCGAGGCAGCCGGAGTGGGGAGGGAACTTTCTATAGCCAAAGCGGGTTGGTGAAGAAGTTTGGCGAGTTTCTGGATTCCAGCGTTGACCGTTTTAAGGGAGAGTCATGTTTGTTGAGATGTTCGATCCAGGATCAGGTTCCATCGAAGGATTGAAAGGATGGTAGGATGGATTGAGGTTTCAGGATATGAGAAGGAGAGTAGGGATGACGACTCATGTGGTGTGGACATAGTTGAGTGGGGTGGAAGGTTCTTGGATGGTCTTCCTGGTGGCAGGTTTGTCCATTTAGGTGTTTGGCAGGATTTAAGAGCCTAATGGAGATGTTAATTGAGAGTGAGTTGCGGAAGCCTGGTTCTTGAAGATTCAGTAGGAAGATGAAGGTTTAAACAGAGGGTTTACATTGTCGTTGACGTTTTCCGGATGAAGGTCGACCGAGGGGTGTAGGTGTTTTGTGGAGCAGATCAAGTCAGTGTTAGTTGGTCCGGTTTAACGCCTGGTTGCGAGCGTTGAGACGAGTGCAAAACGTTTTGTTGCATATGAGAGAGATGTAAAGGAGTCTCAGTCTAAGTTTGAATATGGAAACAAAAAGTATTCAGATGTACTGAAGTGAGTCAGGGTGTTCAAGGAGCAGTGCTTCACTTGTGGTGGGATTGGCAGGGGTTTGCATTATTGATGGGTTAGAGTGAATAGCTAGATGTGCGTGTAACAGGTGCTGGAAGGTGGGGAGTCCAGTTGTGACTCGGTGGAAATTTGAAAGCTACTAGAAATCAGGTTGAGGGACTGAAGGTAGCAATGTGCGAGTGTTGCAGCGGCGTCGGGAAGATTGATGAAAAGCCGCTGGTTGGAGTTCGGAAAAACTTCAGGTTGGAAAGTCGGTGAGGGTCGACAAGCTGATGTACGGTCCATGAGCGGTGAGGTCTGCATTGGATAACTGGAACTATGGAACGGTCAATTTCCCAAAAATGTGGGGTGAACTTGACATAGTAGTCCAGTGAGATTGAGTTTGATGTAAGGCAGAGTGATCAATTCGTTGGTCGGCAGGAAATTCTTCGAGAAACCTACTAGTCGTATAGGGCTCGAGAGAAAACAGGAGATCCGGTGTGTTTCTGTTAGATTTCGTGGAACAGAAGGGTTGTTGTGTGATGTCTTCGTCCTTTTCAGAAGTGTGAAGAGGTTGGACCTCACTTCAGGCTGTTTTGAGGAGTTTTGCTGTTGTTGCCATCCTCGTACTGAGTTTATGTCACAGTGAGTCGAGAAGATCAATTGGATCCAAATTTGACTCGGTGATGGCTTCGAGAGCTACCAAAAATTTGGGAGAGGGACCGTTGGTAGCGGTGTGCGAGGTGATGTAGTGCTGTCAGGGAGATTGATGAGAAGTCATGTGTTGGTGCAGAAAGACGTCAGATTGTAAGGTTGGTGAGGCTGACATGGTATCCATCCAAAGTCGTGAAGTCCGTTTTGGATGGCAAGATCCGTTTTCCTGGTCGGCTGTTGGGTGTCGTGAACCTTTGAAAAGTCGATTTTCCAAAAATTTGGGATGACCATGACATTTTTCTCATGTGGCATTGGCGGACTGACAAACTTGCTGGTCGGCAGGATTTCCTTTACAGTCCTGGTCGTAGACAGGCCAGAGTGAAGGACTGGAGGTTCGGTTTGCTTCCGTAAGGCGGGGTGGACCAGAAGGGGCATTGATTGGGGACATTATCCCAGTCAGAAGTCCGAGAAGGGGTAGGGCATGTTTCTATCCACATAGGGAAAATTGATGAAGTGGAACAATTTCATGTTTGGTTCATGTGAAGGTGAATTGTGTAGATTTTATGATTTCACATGATGCAGCTGGTGGATTTCAGTGAGGGAGACAGGATCATGAAACTTCCATGGGATTGAAACTGTTGCAAAAGCATGTGTAGTCACGGTGATGTTGCGGCACGTGATGTCAACAGCACCCGGTATTCCCAGGCGGTCACCCATCCAACTACTAATCGGGCCCGATGCTGCTTAACTTCGGTGATCGGACGAGAACTGGTGTTCTCAGCATGATATGGCCATGGATTGTTTGTTTGGTGAATGATCTTCATGATCCGAAGACGATTGGGTGAGACGTTGTGGGTTTTTATTCAAAGGCATCAACGTGATCCTTCATTCCGGAGTTGGCCGGCGAGTTGATCGACATTCCCACCATGAATCCAAGCCGTGGTGGTTGTGAGGATGGTGAGATGGAGCGGGGGTGAACAAGTGAAAAATTACGTTGTAGACTCATAGAGTGTGGTTGAAGCAAGGTGCAAGTTCGGGGTTGGTGCTGCATCGGTTCGGCTGTATGGAGTCTATAAGCTTTTGATAACAGTGCCAGGTGGATACTGTCCCCGCGAGGATAGTCAGTTGACGGAAGAGGCCGAGTCGGTCGTGAAGATGGAAGTGGGCCAGTTGACGAACAGGAACTTCCCGTAGAGCGACGAAAGAAAATGATGAAATCTTCTAGCAAGGATTATAGATGAACGTCACGGCATGCAGTGTGAAACTGGCGACGTCTTCGGCTTGGTGACAACGTTGAGGTTGAAGAAAGATAAATCCAAGAAAATCAGCAAAATTCCATTGACGTTCGAACGATTGAAAAAGAGAAGGCCGTCAGGGGTGACGCATGGTGACACATGGGCAGTGGGGTTGCGCACTGGCAGGATCAGGAGAACGCAAAACTTGTAGTCAAACTGGTTTACGATTATCATTCCAATCGTGGTTCAGAAGCGACGATGGAAAAGATGGGCAGGTTTCCGGCTTATCCAGGTGGTTATTCTTCTAAGTGCATCTGGGGCCAATGCAGCTTGATTCAGTGCTCTTCGGCATGGACGTGTGATCGTGAAATGAGGAGCTAGGCTGCTAACAACCGGCGGTTTCGGTGATTCTGAGTGGTGAATCGGGTGTATATGAGTAATGGTCTTGTGGGCAGCCAACTTGGAAGAAAACGGTGAAGGGTCTGCCAACGAACAGAATGATAAAAATCTTCGTTCAGACAGGACGGAGATGTGGGACGAGCGTGAAGACAGAGAGGCCGAGATGGCAGAAGTCTTCCGGAATAGGGCTGCATGGATGGCTTCAATCATGGGATGAACGGTGCAGCAAACGACGACAAACGATGTGCGAGTGGTGGTTGCTAATCGAGTGAACGATTGAACGAACGAGCAAGAATGGAAGCCTTTAACTGGGAAGTCATCTTCTTTCACATGATGTAGGGAAGGCAGGTGGAGGAACGAACGAGATTCTTCTTTATGCAGCGGTGGTCGTCGAGCATGCGGGCAGTGAATAAGTTTGCGAACGACGAACGGGCTTGCGAATGGCGACGGCTTGTGAGCGATGAACGGGCTTCCGAACGGCGACGGCTTGTGAGCGACGAACCGGCTTGTGAATGGCGAACGGGCTTGCCAACAACGAACGGCTTGCGAACGGCGAATGTGCTTGCGAACGACGAACGCTCTTGCGAACAGTGAATGGGCTAGCGAACGACGAGCGGCTTTTGTGAGCGACGAACGGGCTTGTGCATGATTGGGCTTGTGAACGACGAACGCTCACACGAGTGGCGAATAGCCTAGCGAACGATGAACATGCGAGTGGCGATGGATGGGCGCCAACTTGGGTGTGAGTCCATGGTCCACAGATCAAAATTTTCAGATTCAAGCATGAATGGTGAGTGGGCTGAACAGGTGAGCGGACTGGTATGCATGTGAACGAATGTCGGGTCAGCGAACGGCGGTCGAGCTTGAGCAGAGATTCACAAGACGAGCTTGAGTAGGTGAAGGGGAACGTGATGGTTACACGGCGAACGCTTCACTTGCTTTGTAGATACGAACGGGACGAACGGAATGATTTAAATCTTCGTTCAGTCAAGACGTCGGAAAATGTGACGTGTGTGAAGGCAGGGAGGCCGAGAAGGTAGAGGTCTTCCGGGAAGGCTGCGTGGATGGCGTCCATCATGGGGCGAACGGTGCAGCGAACGATGTGTGATGTTGAGTGGTTGCCGAACGAACGAGAATGGAAGCCATCAACTTGTGGATCTTCGTGTATGGTTGACCAGCAAACGTACGAACGAACGAACGAAAGAACCAATTCATTAGGGATCGACCGATACAGAAAAATACCGATCCGATACCGATTTTCCCCTCACACGCCGATCCGATACAGATCCGATACACCGATACCGATTTTTAAAAAAAAGTCAATGGGTCAGAAAGTCAAACGCATACTTCATCATTATGAAACTGGTGTGCAAGAAAATTAAATTTCTAATTTTTTTTTCTCAGTGGTGGCAGATCCGCAAGTGTACCTTCGACTAAAAAAAAAAAAACCCCAGAGTACACTGCAGATAGGCCTAATCCCAAGATGCCCTGCCCTGATTCTGGCACTGCACACACGTTGAATTCACTAAGCTACTGTGCAGATGGCGTCATGGGATACAAGTGATGCTATGCAGGAAAGGTTTCTCACAAGCTAGGTGGAGTAGCCAGCGTGCACGGAAGTCGGTCGTATCGGCTAAAATATCGGTAAATAAACACCGATACAGATCCGATACCGATACACAAAAAATACCGATAATATCTGTAAATACCGATACCGATATTAATATCGGTCTATCCCTACAATTCATTGTAGAGATGATCGGCGAACGAAAGAACAAACGCGAACGGGAGTCTTCATGAAGCAGGCGAACACGAACGATGAACGACGAACGAGAGCAAAAGGGAGTCGTCTTTTTGTAGCAGGCGAACGACGAACGGTCACAGGGTAACGATGTTGACCAAGCGGCAGCTGGACGAAAAGAGATGGCTGGCTATCGCCGTGGCACTATTTATGGAGGGCCTGCGCGTGCTGGACCCGCGCATGCGCAGGTGGGTGTCTGAGCTGGACATATCTAGAGAGTTTTGATTCCTCCAGGGTAGCGAGCACTCGGGAACTGAATGCAAATAAATTTACAAGTAGCGTATATTTTCTGGCCGGCAAGTAGAAATGATGATTCTAAATCGGCATTGGCCGAACTATTCTATGATATCCACAAGATTGGTAATAGACACTGGCAGATTCTTCGGTGAAAGTAGTTCGCCTTATAATCAAGCCAGTTTGCTTTTGTTGAATTTACGAGTCCAAAATGAATTATTCAATTCAGCCAAAATCGGGCCAGTACGGTATTGCTCCCCTAATATGGCGGCCGTCCTCAGTAGTAACTTAAAAAAAAAAGACGAACGCACAGACAAGATATGGGAGTGCTCTCTACAGTAATTTCATTTCTTGTCCATGTGCCCATCTGGATTTAAGTTACCACTGAGGATGGCCTTTACAATTGAGGCAGAAATATTTGACTTTTAGCAATAACAGTCTTGTGAAGAGTGAAGAAATCTGCCATCCACTGCAGTATCTTGCTAACCTACTTCATATTATCTAGTTTGTACATAGTTATTTTCGTACACACGCTAAAAACGTGTCTTAACCCTTTGAGTGCTAAACCCGAGAAAATCTCGGGCCAAACACAAGCACAGGTTGAAGTATTAAAAACAGAGTCCTTACTACGCGCGAGATGCCAACAATGCAGGAATGACAACAATACTAGGTTCCCTTAACAAGCCGACTCTAGAGACGGCCGTGGCCGAGTTGGTAGAGGCGTGTGCCTCACGTTTAACAGTTCCTTCAGCTTGCTAGTTCGAGCCCCGTCCAGGTTACCCCTACTTTTTTGGAGATATAAAAAAAACGCAGTTCTCAAAGGGTTAATAGTGATTTAATATCAATTAGCTCTCACCCACAAAGATCTCTAGACAGACTGTTTCGCCCTTGTTTGGGCTCGTCAGTAGAGAATACTTTGTGATTTTGATATAATAGTGATTTTGATATAATCAATGCAGTGGCCATAGTCGTAAATGATAGAGGTGTGGTGAATGGAGAAGGTAAGCATTTTGGGTCGTAGTGACAATGTGGCTCTGACTATGATTATGTCACACTGTAATTAAACCTAAATGTTTTTCTTAACCCATTGTCGCCCAGCATACCACGCATATCTACAACAATAAACCATGTTAAGATGGAAAGCCGAAGGCTCAACAAGAATTAAATAAATACATATGCAAACCTATTTACGTTGCCTTTTGGACTTATATCTCAGACAGCCTGAGCGGGGAATCGAACCCACAACCTGTGAAACCAAAGGCCAAGGTCCTACCGCTGAACCATACAGACACGACCAAAAGAAAACTTTCATTAACAGCATTTAACACGTGCATATACCGTAAATCGCGTATTAAACGCCCATGGGCTTATGCAGTTAATTTGGCGAAAATCAGGGGTGGGCGTTAAAAATATCATTCACAAATTTGTAAACAAAATAATGGCTCCGAGTCTCGTTCGTTATCGGAATCAACCAACAAATCGGCCCACCATGGTAAAACTTACTCTATTTATAACGTTTTTAACATCTGCACGAGTTTGCATGAAACCTCCACAATGTACATTGTATAAATCCTTTAATATTAAATTTTAAAAAATTGTAAATAAATTTCGTTATGTTTTAAGTAAACCTAGCCAAAGAAACTAGAATGTAGATCGTTCGGTAATTATCTAGAACTACTTCGCAAGCTAGCGACTTAATTCACCTGCCCATCGATTCCGTCTGTCGTAAAAAGTGTGAAAATCATAACGAAAACATGCGCGAACGCTTACTATTTTTTTTTTAATGATTAAAACACGTTAAAACGCTACTCACAACAAGCTAGAAGCGGCCGCCATTCAACGCGATGATACCGCAACATAGAAAACCTGAATTCGACCACAAACGGAAAGCAAACGGAAATTACCTTCATTTGCGACGCGACGCAATAGCCGAATCGGACGAGAATTTTATATTTATAATTTATTTGTATACCAATATTTCTTTACAGTATGAAACGCTGTCCTCAGGGGCGCGCTTCGCGCGTACTACTATATACATCGAGAATTTGTGTAATCAGAAATAGTGTGACGCAAGCATTTGTGAAACAAAGAACAAATTATGTCACTTCCTTGTTTACAAATGCTTGCGTCATACTTTTTCTGATTACACCAATTCTCGATGTATATAATAATGGGCGCGAAGCGTGCCCCTGCGGACTGTGAATCCGGCCCCAAATATCACAGTCTGCCTGGGAAAAGAGATAATTTCCGTTTGCTGATGTTGTGGTCGAAATCAGGTTTTCTATATTGCGGTATCATCGCGTTGAATGGCGGCCGCTTCTAGCTTGTTGTAAGTAGCGTTTTAACGTGTTTTAATAATTTTTTTTTTAATAAATAAGCGTTTGCGCACGTTTTCGTTATGATTTTCGCACGTTTAAAGACAGACGGAATCGATAGGTAGGTGAATTAAGTGACTAGCTTGCAAAGTAGTTATTCTAGATAATTACCGATTGTTCTCCAGTTTCATATAGGCTTAACTTGAAGCACTTTTACCTTTAGAACAATCACCACAGCCAGGAGTTTATTTTTTTTAGCTCCTTTATATCATTAGCAGTCGCAAGTGTTTGGGATGCAGTTTAATTACATCAGTTTAATTAAATTCAAACAGGCTTAAATGCAATAAATTCGAATTGCCGTTGACTTTTCGAATTGCACTCAAGTCTAGCAGAGCAGTATCTTACTTCACAAGTGGTTACCTGGAAGGTGCACCTTTGCCAGTAAAACTGCATGTGTCATTTAGTACAACCAAGTCAAGTTTAAATATTATTATTACGTTATTATTAAGTAATAAAGTTTGTTGAAAGAAATTTTATTTGGCTTTCACGATTTTGGAAAATAAAAATTTTAATGCCGAATTTTTTTAAATCTCAATTGTCAATTACATTTGCCAGGATCTAGTCGTCCGCTAGTGTCACCTGCCGATATCTATGGTGTATATATTATTTCCTAACGCTTTTGAGTTCTCTGAAGTAAATTAATAAATTTATTTTGAGAATATCTAATTTAATTAATTTTGCATTATTAATTTATTTTGTTCTCATTTAATAACACATATTCCTATTTATTTTAAACTTGAGCTGAGGGCTACAATATGACTAAGCCATTATTTACTGCTGAACTATGATTGATGACCTTGTTTTGAGAGTTCCATCCTGATCCCTTCAGCTGTACATCGTTTGTAATTCTAGCCTAGTTTAGAAACGTAACTTTTAAGTTAGGAGATATGAAAACTACTGAATTCAAAGACAATAATGTTGCAGATAAGAAATGAACCTTTTAGATTACACACTGTCATGTTACAGACTGAAAATAACATCATGTTATTTCCCAGTCCCAAGTTACTGTTAAAGGTACTTAGTTTGGATAATTTAGGTTAGGACACAGTAGTTGCCTAGTCACTGGTCTACCACTAATTATTCTTAAAAGCACTACTGTGATAAAAAAAAATTATGTAGTTATGTGATAGACAACTTATTAGATGCTTTTAGTTTATTTTGTAGCAGAAAATCGAAGATTGAAGGAGTGGGCTTTAGCTCCGTTATTTCATGATTTTGACCTTAAAGCATTTTAAGGGGGTGGGCTTTAGCTCCAACTGGGCGTTTATTACACGATTTACGGTATACACATAAACGTACACTTTCCAATAGCCACTGGAGGGACGCTTACTTGCCGCGCCACACGACAAGTGATATGAATGGAACACTTAAACATGAAATAGGATTAAGACGGAAAGCCGAAGGCTCAACAAGAATTAAATAAATACAGATTCAAACCTATTTACGTTACCTTTTGGTCTTTTATGTCCGACTGCCTGAGAGGGGAATCAAGCTCACGACCTTTGAAACCAAAGGCTGAGGTCCTACCACTGAGCCATACTGACACAACCAAAAGGAAACGTCCATAAGCACCATTTAACACATGCATATATATATATATATAAACATACACTTTCCATCGCCAATGGAAGGACGCTTATGTGCCGCGCCATACTCCAAGTGAAATGAATTGAACACTTAAACATGAAATAAGGATTAAGAAGGAATACCGAAGGCTCAACAAAAATTAAATAAATACAGATGCAAAACTATTTACGTTACCTTTTGGTCTTTTATGTCAGACTGCCTGAGAGGGGGAATCAAACTCACGACCTTTGAAACCAAAGGCTGAGGTCCTACTACTGAGCCATACTGACACAACCAAAAGGAAACGTCCATAAGCACCATTTAACACATGCATATATATATATAAACATACACTTTCCATCGCCAATGGAAGGACGCTTGTGCCGCGCCATACTCCAAGTGAAATGAATTGAACACTTAAACATGAAATAAGGATTAAGAAGGAATACCGAAGGCTCAACAAAAATTAAATAAATACAGATGCAAAACTATTTATGTTGCCTTTTGGACTTTTATGTCAGACTGCCTGAGTGGGGAATCGAACCCACGACCTGTGAAATCGAAGGCCGAGGTTTATCGCTGAGCCATACTGACAATGCAAAAAAGAACTTCCATAAGCAGCATTTAACACGTGCATGCATACATAGAAACATAAACTTTCCAATGGCCACTGGAGGGACGCTTATTTGTCACGTCACACTCCAAGTGAAACAAATGGAACACTTAATCCTTATTTCACATTTAAGTGTAGCGCGGCAAATAAGCGTCTCTACAGTGATGATTGGAAAGTACGTTTATATGTATATACAGGGTGATCAGTTAAGTTGTGACTTAGCTTGACAGCTAAGGACCTTCTGAACGATATGTTATGAGACCTGGGTGATGTGATGAACCCAAGAAGCCATTGATTGGACAAGAAATGGATGACTTTGCCAAATGTTATCAAGGTCATTCAACTGCTTACTTCTTAAATATGCATCACACACCATAAGAAGTAATACGTAGGGAACAAAGATACATTAGGCCTACCAATGCAAAACCCAGAACAAAAGCTGCACCAGATTTGCAGGACCTACGACATACATAATATGGCTACTTTCGACCCCTGAATGGCATCCAATTCAACCACTCCGTCGCGCAGGGTGCCATCCAACACACAGTCTTGTAGGGACGCAACGCGCTACCGCTAGTCGACCTCCCTTGAAATGCTGCCTTTTTTTGGATGGACCATTTTATTCTGGGGGAAAGGGAAACAAACCATTATATTAGTTGCCCCCCTCCCCCATAATTTGACTGGCTGGGACTGCCACTGATGAGAAGTGAACTAAATGTAATGAAGGAATTATTTGTTTACATTTTTCATCACTTGTAAAGAATTGCAAAAATTGTGGTAGGTAGGGAAAATATGTGTCCCTTCCTGAAAAATTTCTGGAGTCGCCTGGCCGCAAGAAATAAACCATGAACAAACATTCTATCCTCCAAATCATAAAATAAAATGAATCATGCATGAAGGCCGAAAAGCCTTGTGTCCCTTTAAGACTTACCGCAGGGATCAGTGCAATGTGTACTCCATTTGTGCTCCATCCGCAACAAAGCAAGCCTGTAGATGATTCACGATGTGGTTGCGCATAACTTCTAACATCTGTGCATCAACGCTCTGACAGGCACGGATGATCCTCTCTCTCAAAACTGTCGGGTGGAGTGGCGTATACTACGGATTTGAGGTGCTGCCACAAGTATAGCGGTGCCAGATCGGGCGACCTAACCAGTCATATACCCGTTCCACCATAACCAATACATAGTTGCCCATCCATTCCCGTACGACTGCTGTTCTGTGAGGAGGAGCGCCATCATGCTAAAACTAAAGTGTATTTATTTCGCAAAGGCAAATCATCAAGAAAGTCGGACAGTAACGTTTACAGTAGGTCCAGGTAACGGCGACCACATAGGATGCCGTGATAGAAAAATGGGTCCACTAGTCGGTTCCCGTAGATGCCACACCATACATTCGTAGACCACTGCATCTGATGGTGTGTATCTCCTGTCCAATGAGGGTTTTGATCAACCCAGTGACAAACATTGTGACGATTTATAACACCATTACGAGTAAACCTGGCTTCATCCGACCACAACATTTTGAAAGTGAACTGTGGTTCATCTCGAAGCCAAATAAATATTTAACTGCAATAGTCGGAACGCTTTAGGTTGCCCCCTACACGTAGTCCCAGCTGGAAATGTACGTGGTATGGATAGTATTTGTGCTTGTGGAGTACAGCAACTACTCATGACTGACTTAATCCGCATTGTGCCGCAGCATCTCGTGTGGTACGGTGCAGATAGACAACGAAGAACACTAGCACTTCAGCGTCATCCATTCTGTTTCCTGCATTCACTGCCCGTGGCCTATTACGAGTACTACCAGTTTCCCTAACACGTGCCACTAAACGTAAAATAGATTTATGTGTAGGACCACCTCCATCCAGAAACCGTCTCTGGTATACCCGGGCCGTTGCACATGCATTACGATTGCACTCTCCATAAATAATAAACATCTTGCATGTTTCTGCATTTGTATAGCATGGCATGCTGTAAAGTGGCACACACACAAAGAAAAAAAAAGTGGTTTCTAAGCAGTCATGAACAAAAGTTACAATAAAAGTTATTAATCCAAGCAGTTACTAAATGTTGTGAAACAAGCGTACATAGCCCTTTAATATCTAAACGGCTAAAAAAAAAATCTTAAGAAAGAAAATCCACAAATAATGAATCTGGGAATAAATACGTACTCGGAACACCAATAGAAGAGAGAAAATTCAAAGGAGAATTACTGCAGAAATAACGCTTCAAGCACACAAATCTACGAGAAAAATGAAGATTCTACCAGAAAACTTGTTCTCGCAGGAGAATCTAAGTTATACGAGTAGAATCTGACGAAAATGTGTTACAAATTGGGATCTCTCCACCAATCGGCGTGTTTACACCACGTCATAAGCCTCACATTAACACAGTTAAATATGCAAAAACCGCGTCACTTCCGGCTCTATCCCACTCACCCCGTCCCTGTCTGCTTACTACCACTCCTTTCTTGCGGCAAAAGCTCCTTCCGATTTCGTGCAGGGCGGCGGGCGGGCACTGCTTTTGTAACACAGTTTCGTCAGATTCTACTCGTAGAACTTAGATTCTCCTGCAAGAACAAGTTCTGTGGTAGAAACTTCATTTCTACTTCGCAGAAATCTTCCTGTGTTACAAATTGGGATAGATTACTAAGCAGTGCACAACAGAAATCGCATCCGACGGCCGGCGGCCAGCCCCCGTCCTCCGTTACGATCTCCTAGCACACGTCCCAAAGCCCCATACTAACCAAGGTCCACACAGATCCTCTCTCACCAAACCCTCATAAGGGTCCCAGAGCAACGACCCCCCCCCCCCCCTTTCCTAAGGGGTAAGGGCCCTTACTTGCTAGGGCCGACAGCCTCACAAACCTGGCCGCGCTTTCCCAAGCCGGGGTTACCACCACAGCTCGCCTGACCTCGTCATTCACTAACTTTTCCACACATCGGCCCACCAATGGGCACGGAGGAAACAAGTACGGCACAAACGACCCCCAATCCACACTAAATGCATCTGTAAATTCAGCCCCCTGGCCTCTGCCCCACGCACCGAACCGTGGCAGCTGGGCCGTGGCCCGAGATGCACACAGATCTATCTCCGGTGTCCCGAACCATTCGCAAATCTCCCGGAACACCCTGGGGCACAACTGAAAGCCAAACCTGTCCGCTCTAAAATTCCTGAACCCTGGCACAAAGGCTGCTGTAAGCTCCCTGCAACCTAGCCCTAGTCGCATCGCTTCCAGTGAGCGGACCAGCGCATTCAAGGTCTGCGACCGCGTTCCACCCTGTCGATTAATGTAGCTCACTGCCACCATGCTATCGGATAGCACCCGAACTACCTGCCCCCCAAGCAGATCCGCGAACGCTTCAAAAGCTCTCGCGACGGCTAATAACTCCCGCGCATTGATACGCAACGCCGCCTCTTAGGGTGTCCATCGACCCTGGACCTCAGCCCCAATCATCGACACTCCCCATCCAGCATCGGAAGCATCCGTCTCCACCACTCTAGTGGCCTCCGGCCTAACCCAGGTCCGGCCAACCACCGGATGCACCAGCACCGATTCCCACCAATCGAAATCTTCTGCCGCACCCTGCGACAACACCCCACCAGTCCTGCCGGACCGCAACCATGATAACAAATCCTGTTGCCACCACCTCATACGTAACCGACCTACGTCGACAGCACATAGCACGCTCTCGGCCACGCCCATCAACCTCTGCAGGTCCTGAACCGCCACAACACTGCAACTTCGTAGTTCACGAAGGAACTCCCAAGAACCGGACCCGGTTATCCTGAGGCAGGACAAACTCTGCCCGCACCAAATCCAACCCCATGCGAGAAACATCAAACTCTGCGACGGACACAACACACTTTTGCTACAATTTACAAAGAATCCCAATCTTCGCAGCAACTCGCGAGTCCTGCGTAAATCCCCGCGAACTCGGTTTGCGGTGGGTCCCAAAACACCAAAATTATCCAAATATATGGGTACCAATATACCCTTGCCACAAAAACCGTCTGATCAGCATCATAAGTTTCATAAAGGTACCCGTCGCAGAAGCTAGACCAATGGGCAGCACACAGAAATGGTAAATAACACCAAGCCAGGAAAACTTCAGTAACCAACGTGCGTCTTCTCTAATCCCTACTGCATAATACGCCAGGGATAAATCAATTTTTGCCATCCACCAACCCGGTCGTACAAATTCTACCACCTTTGGTAACGTGTCCAATGTACACTTACGAACCAACACCCCTTCATTTAGTGCTTTCAAATTCAAAATGATGCGAATGGACCCATCTGGCTTACTCACTGGAAAAATCGGGGAAATAAATTCTGGGGACCCACTTCTTACCTTCTCAATCACACCCTGTGCCAGCATTTCTTGCAATTTTGGGTCAATACGTAAATCGACATCCAAACCTGGCGGGCTCGCCCGCACCACCACCGACGGCGACGGCGCATCCATCAATTCCAAACCAGCTCCGTCCTCAACAATTCGCAACATGGCACGGGACGCTCCAATACCAGCCCATTCCGGGCCACGACCCAACAACTGCCTGCACGCCACGTTCTCATCGCAAAATCCTACCGGGCCCACCTCTTCAATAGAAAATCACAATTTTCCGTCAGCACGCCCACAAGCAACATCTCCCGCGTCAACACACGCGCCTCCAACCACCACGTGTAGCTTAAACCCCACACACCTGACCAAACTCACTCCCGGCCAGAACCGCCCCTTGGCCGCCGACTATTACCTTCCTAATCAGCCTGGCACACAATATTGGACTTATTTGGTTGCCAAATTACCACACGCACACGATATTGGACTTATTTGGTTGCCAATTCACAACACACACGTCACTTCGTTTTAATTCTTAAAGAATACAAAATTCCGACATCGACAACGCTCATGCCTGTTTAGCCTACCACAACACTTTGAAAAAAAAATTTTCGCACTCAATACCACCTTCTCACTACGGACACGCAACCTACTGCAAACATAAGGACAGACAAATTCTTACCTTTCTAATTTTCCACTGAAAATGGGCCTCGTGCAAACCTCCGTACCAACGCTCGTTCCGCCATCTTGGTTTCAACCAACCTCGAACCAGCGCGAATGCTTCTCCTTCCCGCGTGCTAGCCTCGGGCCCACGCAGCGCTGGCTCCCCGTTGTCGACGATCTAGTTGCTGACAAACCACCTAACTACCCGACAGAACAACCAACAATCCGCACCTTCTAGAGTCGTAACCATTCCTGGCTACGACCGAACACGCCAACGGCAAGAAAGAGTGTAGGTAGTAAGTAGACAGGGGTGGGGTGAGTGAGGCAGAGCCGGAAGTGACGCGGTTTTTGCATATTTAACTGAGTTAATGAGGCTTGTGACGTGGTGTAAACACGCCGATTGGTGGAGGGAGATCTCAATTTGTAACACAGTGAGGAAGATTTCTGCGAAGTAGAATGTATATTTTGACGTCTTTCCCTACAAAGTTATTTTCGTAAGCCTAACAAGGTCTTGCTTGGCCTTTAAAGCAGCTTTCAGTAACTCAACCTCACATTAGCAGTCCTACTCAACCTCTAAGCTGGGAATTTCACAACCGAAACGGCAGCATTTCAAGGGAAGTCGACTAGTGGTAGCGCGTTGCTTCCCTGCACGACTGTGTGTTGGAAGGCGATGCTTCCCTACACGATGGAGTGTTTGGTGTAATACAATTCAGGGGTGGAAAGTAGCCATTTTACGTACGTCACAGGTCCTGCAAATCTGGTCGATTTTCGTTCTTTTTGTTGTTTTTTGTTTTTTTGTTTTTGCATTGGTAATGTCTCTTTGTTCCCTACATATTCCTAATTTATACTCATGGTGTGTGATGCCTATTTAAGAAGTTAGCAGTTGAATGACCTTGATGCAATTTTGTTTCCTGTCCAATCAATGGCTCCTCTTGACCTCATCACATCACCCGGGTCTCATAACATATCGCTCAGTAGTATTTTAGCTATCAAACTGGGTCACAACTTAACGGATCACCCTGTATATCCACGTGTTAAATTGCTGCTAATGAACGTTTCCTTTTGGCCGTGACAGTACGGTTCAGCGGTAGGACTTCGGCCTTTGGTTTCAAAGGTTGTGGGTTAGATTCCCTGCTCAGGCAACATAAATAGGATTGCATCTGTTTTTATTTAATAAACCATGTAATGCAGTGAACCATCTAAAACAACTTCTTACTCAAAATTCAATATTTCAAGAAAGCACACAATCTTCCTTCAGCTTCACACAATCCGATGATCATAAACCACCAGTCAATTCTATTATACATTAAGTCCCCAATCTCAGCTTACATTTTGCCACGTTAGAAAATCTCATTCAACCTGCACAACTTTTACATTTCAAGTGCACACAACACATTACACAAGGCATCACTAGACCCAAAGTTATGCTCAAGCATGCATGCGTAACTGTACGGTCACATGACCATTGTCAATTACAAATTTTTAGATAGTTATTAAAATTAGTTTTTACTATCCTAAAATACTTACCTTTAGTATCGGCTTAAATTGCTTAATGTAATTCTGAAATCCCCAAATTAAAGTTTAATTACGCTTAGCTCATATCCAGCAGGCCTTGCCCCCAAGCCCTCACAATTTAAAGTGAACACGCCTGTTTCAGCGAGAGCAGTAAGGTATACTGAAGGTAAGTATTTTAGGATAGTAAACACTAATTTTAACATTAAAAATTCCATTTCTTACTATCTGCAAATTACTTCCCTTTAAGTTTTGGCTGACTTTATTCAATCGGTGGTGGGTCGACCTGTAACCCGGAGCTTACGAAAACATTGCGGTAACCTAATTTAACAACCATAAAAAAAAAAAAGGTGCAACCTTGTGCTTAGTTTCGGTCTTTTTCCGAGGCAGTTGAAATGTCACTTGTTCCCCTCACAACTACCAGCCATTACATACTTTGTTAGATGTCCTCCACTAGAACCACGCACATCTCTCAGGTGTTTTTGTTTTGCCAAGAGCAGGCTGAAACCACACCATTCAACAGTATTCCTGATGCAAAAGTCCACGAGGACGTCAACACGTTGTTCATGAGCACGCACCTCGGGAGGCAGGTCAATATGATTGTGAGTGGGGGGGTCATATGTGCGTCGACACATCATAAATCCAAAGTCCAATTTTTGCTGGACAGCTTGAGGCATAGAGACCGGTAAATCATTATCCACTAGAACGGAGAGAGGCGTATGGGGTGGCATTCCCCCTAAAGGGTGCGAAGACAAGGAATTTTTGTGTCACAGCAGCTAGGGCACGAACCAGGCACTGAACTCTTTCTTCGCTGGACAGTTCTACAATTGGTCCTAGAGCCTTGATGACAATCGGGCTTGGAACCTTATCTGCCTCCTTGTTTTTGGTACGGAAGTTCAACCAATCTTTAGCAAAGCATAATTGTACGTCTTCACTGGTGAGAGCAGCCAAAGCAAGTGCTACTAAAACAGCCGTTTACTGCAAGCGCTACTAAAACAACCGTTTACCGAGTTAAATGGAAAAGAAGGCAGTGTGCTTAGGTTCATTGGTAATACCAAGTGGCTGGAAAGGACTGGAGGAAGTTCCATGAAGGAAAAATTTGTCTAAGCTTAGGCCTGGCATTTTCAAACATGTGGATGAGTCAAGAAATTATCCTGCTGTATACCAAGGCTATTCTCCCTGACAAGACAAAAAAACAAAAAACATCCTGCGGTCCTTCCCAAGACTTTGTTCTAGATCCGCCCTTGCACGGGTCGACGTATTCCTTTTCACAACATGCAAACCACTTTTTCCATTTGTTTTCATGGATTTTAATGGCCGAGGCCCTATGGCACTGTAAGAATCAGGAGGTGAAAGAAGACAAATCTGCCTTCTTTAGTTTTTTTGCTCGAGTCTTCAAATGTGAAGATGAGGCAGAGCAGGATTTGGATGAAGTGTTTATCCCAATGTTGCGTCAGAAATCCTTCCTACGTGGGCAGAGGTACTTGTCTTCTTTCGCCAATTCCCACAGTTCCACTACCCATGGTGCCGCTGACCACAGATGAGCCATTAGGATGAAGGACCCTTTGTATGTTTGGATCTTGTTCAGTACAAACTGAAGAAGGGCGAATAGAGGAAAGACATAACGACGATTCCGTCCCAAGAAATGTTCATTCTGTCCGTGGCTCAAGCCTGGGAATGGAGACGCAAAGTTCTGAAGCTGGGTGTTCAGGCGAGTGCTAAATAGGTCCACAAACGCGGTGACAGTTGGGAGACAGTTGCCAGTCTGTTGTTGGAGTCACGCAGATCGGGAGAGTTCGTTGGTCAATACTCAGAACATTCAACTTCCCTGCACACAGAACGAACAGACGATAAACATCTTCCAACAGTGTTATGGAGTGGATACCTCCACCCCTGCTGATGTAAGCACAGCAGTGATGTTGTCTGACATTATGGTTGCCGTTTTCCCTGATAGGAGCAAAGACCAAGTATGCACCGTATGGAAGTCCGTATGGACCGCCAATGTACTGATGTGGAGAAGTCGTTCTGCTTTCAACAAAGTCCTGACATCGTTAGAGCATTCAGATGGGCATCCAATCGCGACGTCCAAGCATCCATGAACAACACAAAATCTGGTGGATAGTGGTGGTGGTGGTGGTGGTGGTGGTGGTGGTGAACAGGTATGCCGATCAGAAGAAGAGTCGTCTTGCATCCACCACTTGACGGCATGTCTCGTAATGTTGTCTAATGGAATTATGTCATCCCACAATCGTTGGGTAATCACTCTTCTTACCGAAACCAACGAAGGGGTCTGGTCCTCCCAACTCCTTAACAGGGCGAGTGAAGAGCAGGAATTTGGTTGGCCTATGAAAGAGGCCAAGGCCCTGCCAGAGATTGACGGATGGCGTAGAAGTTCTTTGTTTACGTTTTGTACGCTTAGATTTCAAAGTAAAGGATATTTACCGTTCCAATATCCTTGCAAATTTTCGACAGTCAGGTTTTTCTGGAGTTGGATGGGGCTCAGAACGACAGTCTTCATCAGGCTACCACATCACCGCTTACTTCATCGTGATCGTTTGTATACTTTCGTTTGTCTGCTGCTATCGTTCATTGGAATGCGGCGCGAGGCCATAGCCTCCGTAACTAGGAGGCCAGTGCACCACTTCTCCCGCAACAACTTATTAAACTCTCCTCTCAGCAGGAACTGAATGTTTGGGTTTGACGGTCCCTGGATATTCATCAGCACAGCCTTCTCTCAGATGCACATCATTGTTAGAGTTGGGACTTGAGGAGAGTCACAGTGCCTTCCCAGCTGATTCGGTGTAGAGTTTCCTTGTGGTGTACTGCTATGCCATTAGTGACAACTTCATTCCTGGTGTCTGCATGTGCTGCTTGACCCTCGTACGTATACATTTTCTTGTCTCTCCCACATAAACGGCATCGCAATCCCCACAAGGAACTTAATGTGCTTCATCTTCTTGCTCTCTGGCTTCACTTCTTTTTCTTGTTATGGCGTCAGGATAGGTATGCTTTTTCATCAGATGATCCTTCAAGCCCTTTGCGTTCTTGACGTATGATGTAAAACAATTTTTCCATGGAATGAGTTCCATGTGGGGATTGTGATGCCGTTTATGTGGGCGAGACAAGAAAAGGTATACGTACGAGGGTAAAGCAGCACATGGCAGACACCAGGAATGAAGTTGTAACTAATGGCATAGCAGTCCACCACAAGGAAACTCGACACCGAATTACCTGGAAAGGCACTGTGACACTCCTCAAGTCCAACTCTAACAATGATGTGCATCTCAGAAGCCTTGAATCCCTGGCTATTCAACACAACCGCCGAGAGAAGGCTGTGCTGATGAATATCCAGGGACCTTCTAACCCAAACATTCAGTTCCTGCTGAGAGGAGTTTAATAAGTTGCTGCGGGAGAAGTGGTGCACTGGCCTGCAAGTTACAGAGACTATGGCCTCGCATTCCAACGAACGATAGCAGCAGACGAACGATCACGACGAAGTAAGCGGTGATGTGGTAGCCTGATGAAGACAGTCGTTCTGAGCCCCTCCAATTCCAGAAAAACTTGCCTGTCAAAAATTTGCAAGGATATTGGAACGGTAAATATCCTTTACTTTGAAATCTAAGCGTACAGAACGTAAACATGGACTCGAATTTTCAAAGTAAGCGATGTGACGTTTTTAAATAAAGAAGTTCTTTCAGGGAAGGTATTAGTTTCCAAATCCGTTTCGGAGAATAACGCATCCGGAACTGCCGAAGGGCGAACTTGGTGCCTAGAAACACGAAGCTCCGTGCTGGACGCACTCTTGATTTTGGAATGTTCACTCCTAGTCGTAACATGTCAAAGAGATCCAAGCTAAATTGCAGAGTCAGAAGGAGTGACCTTGCATTCATGTTCGACATGTTCAACCAGTTGTCCAAATAAGCATGCGACCGTATTCTGAATGTAGGAAATGACTGGACAAAGGACCAAAGTAAAGACCTTGAAGGGTCATGCTGAGCTTTCGATGTGGTAGATCTTACCTGCTGACATGAATCGAAAAAAGTGAAACACCGATGGGTGTCGTGGGACGTGAAGGTATGTGCCTTCTAAATCCACTGTCACCGTAAATTCCCCTTGCTGAACTGACTCAAACTGATTCTAATGTATCCATTTTAAAATGAACTTTAGCCAGGAATCCGTTTAGACAAGGAGAATTGAAGATCAAATGAGTGCCTCCGTTTTTTTGGGATGACCTGTACCAGACTGTCACAGCCTGGAGTGCAATGAGGAAGGGGAAGAAGGGAAAGAGACCCCCCCCCCCCCCCGGGAGGGGGGGGGGGGGCTTTCGACAGAAGTTTCTGAAATTCGGATTACAGTGCCCGGTTCATTGGTATGGTGTGTATTCAAGGAGGCGGAAGGACAGAAAGAGCTGACCTTGAAACAAAAACCTTTTCTTTTAATAGTTAGAACATAGACGTATGTATGATCCCAGGGATCCATGTGATGCTAGAGCTTGCCACCCTGTCGATTAACGGGAGCAGCCACTTCTGTGACGAAGTCACAAATGGGAAGGAGGTCTCCCTCTCGATTTTTCCCCGAAATTTCTCTACACCTCTATGAAACAAACGGTCAGAGTGTCCACAATGCAGGAAAGATGAACCTCTATGTTGAGAGGGAGAGCTTTTGGCGTTGTTGTTTGATTTGAAGGACCGACTGCATATTTAGATGGCGGTCGAGTCGGTTGCTTTGTAGCAGAAGCAAGGCTTGACCTTGTCACGTAAATCAGAGGCCACCTCCAGCAGTTTACCACTGAATAAGGCCGTCAGAGAAGCATAACCTTTCCACAACGTCTAGCCTAGAGGGATGTGACTGGCAGGCCCAAGGTAAGCGTCACGTCTGTGGAATGTCTTTCAACACCGCATGTAAACTCCAGTTAAGGAGTCTTTTCGGCGTGACAAAGCTCGTTTCATAGAGTTAAAGCTGTTGTCCAACATTGAATTATCCACGAACGTGCAGTTCAGCCACGGTTTCGAGCCCATTTTGGCTTCCGTCCTGGTTAAACCAAACAAATCACTTTTCATGATTTATTTTATGGCTAGGAGAATTTGCATGGGCTCAAGCACGTCCTGGACTGACCCATTTTGCATCATTCACTTTCACTTGTTCGGGAATAAGCAACATCCTCACTTCCACGTTTATGGGATTTTATTCATGAAGATTAATACTTTAATTCCGTCCAATGTCCTGCGTAAAATGAAGCGAAACAACTTCTCGCAGTAGTGCATCAACCACGGCTGGCCGAATCTGGTGCTGGGGCAGCAATGCAGCATTGATCGTACTCCTCCCTGCCACCGAAGCGGTTGCTCCTTCCAGTGATGAAGACTCCAAAGACGAGGCCGCCAAATGGGAGACAATTGCGACATGATTGCGTTCCGATAGACGACTGTCAATAATTTCGAGTAAAGAACCATATAAGGAACGAATGTGAGATTCCATGCTTTCCTAAAAGTCCGTAAACATTTTAACGAAGTTGACAGGGGAATTACGAACGGAGTTACTAGCCACTGAATCAAAACAAGTCCCTTGTTCAACCGGACTGACACAGACAGCATGATTAGGCTTACTGCTCGGCCTAGTGTTAGGCTTATCGGGGGAACAAATTTCCGGGTTTATCTCCAAATATTTTACGCATTCTACTATCAACCGAAGCAGAACCAGACAGTATGTTCGGAAGAACTGGAACAAGCACGATGAGTTGCTTTTTTTTATCAGTTATTTTCCGGGTATGCAAGATTTTCTTTATTCTACAGTCTGAGTGTTTCAAGTACACGGAGCACAGATTTTTCAAAAAAATTGCACTTATAACATGCTGGATGGCGGTCTCCTGCAATTTTTTACGTGTGCACTCAACTGTCTCCTCAAGCTCAAACACGAAGGGTGTTTAGGACATTTTTACCGCACATTTAAAAAAAAAATTAATTTCTTTTGAGCCCTAAGTAAGCCGAAGCAATTTAATGCTCGTGTGGCTGAACCGGCTCAATTTTGAACATTACCAGACTTTTTAGAGAAGAAGAAATATCTAATAAAGGGCGGTGCCAATAAGCCGATTCGATCCGGGAAACCTCTGATCATCATAGGGGCCGAAAGATTGTCCAAAATTTGCCAGAATAGTTCCCATATCTGCTGAAGGATCATGGTAGCCTGTCACGCGCTACCCTGGCGGAGACTTTGCCAAGGTCACCTTTCCAGGGGTTCAACCAGATCCGCAAGTCTCCAGCAACCACGCTGAACTCTCTCACCGCTCAGCCACGATGACCACATAAAATAAAATGTAATTTTGCAGAGCACCAGAAGCATCGACCATTACGCGTCAATGCCCAAGCAATTATGACGGCTTGGGGGCAAGGCTCGCAGGGTAGTGAGTAGGCATGCCCCCTAGTGGCGGTGGATCTAAGCTAATTAAATTTTAATATAAGCATTTGAGATTTAAATTAAGCGATTTAAGCTAATACCAAAGGGAAGTATATTGTAGAAAATGTCTTCTCCTGATAAGAGTTTGACACTTTCCAATTTCAAAATTGTTTCATTATCAATTAGGTGCCTTGCAAACAAAACTATAGTTTTCAAAGTACCATTGGACATGTGTAAAACTTTCGCAACCTTCTTCATCGTGGTATCCAACTTTGATTCAGTGTTCTCTATTTCATTTCCAAATTCGTCCAACATCCTTAAAAAAAATAAGTAATCAAACAATGTTAGTAATTTGAATTAGCAATTCAAGGTCTAAAACAATCTGTTGTTAGGTTGTTGATAAATTCTTACACTGCTTGTTCTTCCAATTCTCGGCCAATCTGGCGTGACATTGTCTTCAAGGTTCCCATGCTGTCTTGAATCAGGTCTAGCTGCTCATCTTGTGCTCTTACAAGCTCCTGTTTTAAAAGTAAACACGCCTTTGTAGATTCGTTATTACCAACTCGCTGGCTCATCACGCATAACGTGCAAAACCATTGCAACTGTACTTTAATTTCTGAACATGTTAGCAGAGTGAGAGAGAGAAAGTTAAGCAAGTCAAAAGCATTGCATTTATAGGTCTCCATTCAACTGAATGTTAGACACGCACATTTAGGCCTATTAATGACAGTTAAAATCACTTAAATAGGGTGAGAGCAGCTTGATTTTAAGTGAAGACGGACATGGAAGCAGACATTGTCTTACATACGTTAGCAGGCAAATGTAAGCTTCATGGATCTTGTTTCTCTTTTTTAATACCAAAACACTGCATTCCAGTATAAAAAAAAATCATCAGTAGTTGGGTGTATGTGATTGTAGTAAGAATGTAACCTTTTTACTGTTTTTAGTATGGATATTAGGTCTTTTATCAACTAATTTTCAATTAACTACTCTTTTAAGTCAGCAAAAGCTAGTAGCAATCTAGTTAAGCAAAATTAAACAACGTTTGAAGAAGAGGTGCAACCCACGGAGTGAGGAAAACTGTGACTAGGGACCGATATTACTATTGTAATCACAATATTAATGACTTTGAGGGTTTGACGAGTTCCCAGCCGTACCCATGACACCAAAATGATAAAGGGATAATTTTGTTAGGTAATTTCAATCAGAAATTTCTAGGATCTTCTACATGTCGCAATCGACATGAGCAGCAGGCATCACAGGGGGCCTTCTCTTCCCAAAAATGATGGGATGACTGAGGTCAGGGTCGAACACGGGACCTCGGGCATAAGAGATAGTTATGCTAACCATTAGGCTACCCTGCCCTATCGATGTCACTGACTAAAGGAACTAGCGGTCGTCTTGTTATTTTTCATTGCAAAACTATCGTCTATCGCTTAGCCAGTAACCATTTTATGCAGTTTCTCCACTTCGAACAACTAAGCTTGGCTAACACAGTCGGCACTGAATAAACATCATAGTGTTGAAAGCAGATTAAACCAGCAAACAATTTCAACCATTTATTAAAACACCACCAAGACTGTGACAATTGGGATAAATACAGGATTTGTCTTTACTCACATGTTGCTGCTGTACATGCTCCTGTATGAATTCTTTGTTTGGGCTTTCAATCTCACTTTCTAGACGAGTGTATTGGCCTGATCGGGCTGGACTTGAACTGCTCAGCAAAGGCTGTATAAGTAATAAGCACAGTAAATTACACGGAATACAACGTCATTTTTACAACAAAACACTTGCAAATAAAATAAAACAAAAATTAAAACCTACTGAATGCAAGTTCAAGTGTTTTCTTATAACATTGATTCCTCCCATGAGGTACATTATTTTTAATCACCAAGATTCAGAAAGTTGAAAACTCAGGAAGTGTGTTTACCTGTCTAGTGCTTTTCTTCTCCCTCGACTTTGAAACATTCATTTTTTCCTTCATATTCTATAAACAGAAAAAAAAAAACTTGAAGGTTAACACCACATGAAGAAACCGAAGAGCTATACAGTTTGTACTATCAGACAATTTTAGAGACTAAATGAAAGGTAGGATTAAATTTAAAGAACAACTGTGCCAGTTTTTACTTGTGCTATCGAGTCTTGGCTCTATTTTAAACTCCTAATGCACGAAGAATGATTGTGAACAGCTGCACGTACAATTTCAGACAATTTAAACAAAGTGTCTCGCTGACAGATGGCAATAAATCATTTGCCGCCAACTTTTATCGTAACGATTTCACTTTAAGACTATTAAACCCTTGTGACGCTTCGTTTTGGAAAGATGTGTAAGAAAGGAACTTGAGCAGGTGTTCGTTAAATTCAAAGAATTGAATATGCTCTAGTCTAGTGCCACGAACTAAAAAGTATGCTTTAGTGTCTGTTAAAAAAAAAACTAGCCTAAGGAGGAACAGATGCCAAAGGGGGATCAATTTTTTTTGATAATTTTATGTTTAAAGAAGTCGGACAATTCTCTTCCATGAAAATAGATCCTAATACATACAAATCACAAATTAAAGAAATTGCCCTCTACAAAACGTTGCTAATGCATATTGTGAAACAGTAGTTGAGCACACTCCACATACTTGGAATGGTTTAGTACAAACGGGTTCAGGTGCATTCAAGAAATGGTTCCTCTTAAGCTCTTCTGAATTAATCCTCACACACAGATAAAAACATCGATGAGAGAGCTAACACTCAACCAGGGTTCTCACAATTGAAGAATACTGAAAGGAAGCGTTTTTCTAGTGATTTTTGTTCGTCTTGTAATGGAGTTTCACAGTACGAAAATTAACGATGTTTTCGAACAATACTTTAACTACCGTTGGAAAAAAAATTAGGAATGTGCCGATTATCGGATTCATATCGGTATTGCCAGTTATCGGAGACAATTCCGATGTATCGGTACCGCCGATGTCCACCTCCGATGTGCCAATACACTGTATTGGATCAAAAATACACCGCACTTTTTTTCGATGTATGCGGAAACGGCCATAACTTCGCTAAATATTGACCGATTTTGACGTTCAAATACACCATTTTAACCCTTTTTCGCCAGCTTTCAAATGGTGTAAACCACAAGTCGTTAGCTCCACCAGTTCTGAAGTTATGTATTAAAAACCATGTAACTTACAGTTTTAAACAAACTGCCTGCAAATAGATAAGAAAAACTGCTGCTTACTGGTATTTTAGGACTAATATATCAAAGTGCTCGTCTGTTCATTAATTAATATCAACATTTTCACATATTTAGATTTTTACATCTTTACAATTGTGTAGAAAATGTTTGGCTGCATGCACTTTTTTGTGGGGTAAAGTCTGGGGAAAATGACTGCAGGGAAAAAGAGCTTTGTATTACAATTGTTTTTATTTTTCTTACTATCTTTATGAGGCTATGTTAAATACAAATGTTTTCTTGTAGTACATCGGCAGCATAAACTGTATCACACTTTCATTTTTTGAAAAATAATCATTATTCAGTGTTATATCGGCAGTCAATATCGGCAGTTATCGGCATTCCGTTTTGACAGTAATCAGTTTCGGTACATCGGCAAAAAAGCTACATCGGCACATCCCTAAAAAAAATTGCCTAAAACCAAGAACAAATCAGTTTCTTATAGGCCTAAAACTTCCAGACACACATCTTCCGTCCCATTAGGAATTGAAAACTTATGAAAGTAGGCTTGTGCTGCTTATTATCGGCTAGCAAGCAACAGTTTTCAGTTAAGAATACACTTATTTTATGGCCAAAAAACAATATTAAAAATGGGCATTTTACGTTGGGGTTTCATACTGTTCAAAATTGGATTAAAAGTTCAACTCACTCAACTTGGATTTCCTAGGGAAGAAAATTTTAGGGAAGGATTGTAAATTCGCCGACACACAAATCCAAGTTGAGTGAGTTGAACTTTTAATCCAATTTTGAACAAAAAACAATACACTACATTGCACAAAAAGAGTACACTACGTCCAAAAAACATTTTAGGCCATGCAAAGAAAATGGTTCTTTTGGTTCTCCAGCATTTTTTACATGCCCAAAAAGTCACCCGGTGACCAGGCTTTTATTTTTATTTTTTATTTCAGTTTGAAACTAAGTAACCTAGCATCTCAATTTGGTTCTTTCTGTTCAGATTGTGGTAGTAACTTTCTAAACTATTTCAAACTACAACTAATCCTTTTTTTTTGCGATTCACTTTTTTTATTTAGCCAAAAAAAAGTTACCAGGGAGGGCCTGAGAACCGATAACTTTGTTTTTTTCGCAGTCTTAACCTTGTAATTAGAAATTATTTTAACCTGAACATCCATGAGTTAGAAACCATCTATCTGGATTAACGTTAGAAACTTTAGGCATTTGACGAGGATATAGTCTAAAGGGGAAGTCTTTTTTTGACAAGTCTCTCACAAAAAAGCCAGTGAAAACATAATTGTAATTCTAGTTTGAATCCAGAATTATTGTAATTCTAGTTTGAATCCAGAATTAATCCTAGTCTGAAAAACTGGGAACTTTTTTTCAGGGCATTCATGAAGTCAAAAGTTAACAAACCATGTTAAAGGGCAATTAATCCATTCTGACATGCATGTTTTACTTTTGGATTACTTACACAATAACTAAACACAAGAATTGCGGGTAGGAATATGTTACGTATGTCCGACACAACAATTTAATTACTGCATCACCGAAACACGGGATGGAATCTGCCATTATTTCGTGTGGAACAGCCGAAAATTAATGCCGAGAGATGGAGCTGTTCTGTTTCAACTCATCCGACAGATGGAGCTGCTGTTCTGTTTCAACCATGGATGGAAGCCCACTGCGATGTTTGTGTTGGCTGTGAGTAGCTCAAGCATCTGAACGCCTTAGCTGGCCACTACGTGCTGTTCGTTTACTAGTAACTTAAAGAAAAAAACAAGGTGGGGGGGGGGGGGGGGGAAAATGGACTTGTCTTCGAATCTACTCGAGCCAAATACCTCCATTTCAAAATGAACATTTTTTCTTTCTAATTCGCAAGAGGGTGTTACCGATAGATATTGGCTGCCCAAACTCGTGCATGTGTCGGAGCTGCATCCGGACACAAGCCGAATGCGTTTGTTTCAATGAAACATCTGCACGAAAAAATTATTTTTTTTCAAATGAAGTTATTTGGCTCGAGTATATTCGAAGATAACTCCCTGTTCGGGCCCCCCCCCCCCTTTTTTTTCTTTAAATAACTGGTAAGCAAACAGCACGACAGTAGTGGCCAGCTAAAGCCATTAGAAGCTTGAGCTACTCACAGCCAACACAGCTACCTCAGCGGGCCTCCGTCCATGGTTGAAACAGAACAGCGGCTCCATCTGTCGGCTGAGTCGAAACAGAACAACTCCATCTCGGCATTAATTTCGGTTGTTCCGCGCGAAACAATGGCGGAACCCATTACGTGTTTTGGTGATGCAGCAATTAAATTGTTGTATCAGGCGTACGTAACGTATTCTTACCGCAATTATTGTGTTTAGTTGTTGTGTAAGCCATCCAAAAGTTAAACATGCATGTCAAAATGGATGTCATTGGACTAATTTCCCTTTAAAGGGACACCTGGCCTGCCTTATAACATTCTGCGTGCCAAATTACAGCAACGCGCAGATCGTCATCCGAGCAATTAAAGCGCGAAGGTCGGCTGGGGTGGTAGCTGCGTTTCTCGCATAGCGGCTGTCTCGGTTAGCTTTGAGAATAGTACACGAGACAGAATTAAGTCAACGATTGTGTCGTAACAAACCGGAATGATTCTCATATTTTAAAATCACAATTTATAATTTTGCTTCGGCGATCTATTGGAATAATTAATTTTAATTTTTACCGCATTAGTCTATTAGATTTTAAATTTCATGGTAATTATTAGAAAATTAGTAGATGTACACACAGAGATGAAACGTCATGATTATTGTACGCGAGCAATGCATCATATAGTTACGGGTCGTTCTTAAATATAGTTAACAATAGTCAACAGAAAATCTCCTAGACGCCATATTTTAAAACAGTTTTTTAACAAGGGAAAGACTAACGGTAAGTAAATGGACCTTTGGGATCGAGAAAAATGGCGCTGGGAGGTATATCCCTTTAAGCCTCCCCCCCAAATGTTTTTCAGCAGTTTCCATTCATTAATAAAATCGGTAACCTTGTACAGGACCAAAATAACCACATTATTACTTCGCTGTCCAAACTTAACTTACCTTAACGTCTTCTTTAGTCTGTTCAATGAATGCCTTCCTTTGAACTATTTCTGCATTGTCAAGCTTGAACTTTCGAGGATTTTTCTCTACGATGGTTGGATCAGAGTTAAGGAATGATAGAACGACGCACGTCAATGCAAAACAAGCTACGTAGAAGCCAAATTCCAACTGCAATCCGAGGGTGCTTAACTGAAGTAGGGGCTCTAAAGACGGATCCATGATGAACAACACATACATACGACTAATTGTTATAACCTACATCCAAACACAACAACCAGTTGAGGCCAGTGAAACAATTCTCACAAATGTGCAGCTGTTCAAATTCACAATTCGACAATTTGCAACTTCACACCCACCAAAGGTGCAGACGCAACAGCAGAGGCAGCCGCCAAGCCAGTGACATTTTACGCTCCATACGTTCCAATTTTTTTCTTCTTTTAACAGAAATCAGAGCACTTGACTTTCTCCAACACGCCCACCTTACCAAAATAAGAGGAAGAATTCCCACAAACGTCAATTATTTAAAAACAAAAAAGGTGCTATTTTTTTGGCACTTTCTGGCCCAGTTTTCAGATTTGTTCACAACAGACAGCAAGGTGAAGAACAACAAACTAGTTTTAGGAGGGTTCCTTCATGGGTGTTGGAAGCACCTGCAAACAGGTAATGTGGGCTAGCATGCCTGATTTTTGCCAGAGGCAACGTGGAGCAGGGAAGGCAGCCTCAATATTATTTGAAGGTCACCCGAACAGGGAGCTTCTTCTGAGGACTTTCTGCCTTTGATTTTACGAATTGAAATCTTCTACATGGTCTTAAGTCATAAAAAGTTGAGTTTAGTATAGTTTGTAGAGCTTTTACTCATAAATTAACAATTTTTTTCAACTCAGTTTTGAGAGTAAGCCTTCGTAGCCATAAAAAAAAATACAAGGATGGCAGCTTTATGTTATTACTCTTAACTTATGAGTTTATTAAGAAGCTGATTCAATTATTCTTCAGATAATATTTAAATCTGACTATTTTTTTCAATTTTTTATTTATTTGTAATTAGGCTACTCAATTTTGAAGAAGCTTAATCCACATGCACTGTCAGGCAAAGAACTTAGTTAAGGGGTTGCGAGAGAGATTTTATGCACCCCCAACAAACAAACAAAAAACCGCTTACTTGAGGATAGTATTGCATTCAAAAACAATTAAATTTGTTCAATAAATTCAATAAATTTGTTGTGTAATAAACTTGAAGACCTTGAAAAAGCTTACTGTGAAAGTTACAAGACATCTTGAAGACAGAAACTAAACATGCACAATTTCAAAGTTAGAAACGATATAGTAAAAACTTTGAAATTGTGCAGATTTTGTTACTGTCTTCAAGATATGTAATAAAATAGCAAGGGTTGACATTGAAAAAACGAACCATCTTACTTAGAATGTTCGAAAAATTTATGAAGAATTTAAGCAAGGGTTGACAATTACTGAATTAAAAAAATTATTCCAACTGAGTAACATTAAGTTTTACATTAAATTATATTTGGTAGCCTGTGACGCCAGCAAATTAACTGAAAAACCAGCAGCACAAAGGGAAATTTAACAAAAATGCTTTTTGCAAGATGGGTTGATAAGTAAAGGGTAAAAATCGATGTGGGAAAGCACTAAAAAAGCTACATTCAATTCTTTTTAGTTAATTAAAATTTTTATGCAGCTGGGAGAGCCACCAGTCAGGCCAGCAATGGTCACCTGCGGCAAATTAATGCTAATGGAGGTGAACCTGATCAATTTTGAACGTTACCAGACGTTTTCGAGCCAGAGATTCATACCGGATGCTTCGATTGCAGTATAGGGACTAGGATATTGTCTAAAATAGATCATATAGCTGCTAAAACAAAAACCATTGTAAAAATTGCCCCCTGAATCACACAAACAAAAAAAATTAATAAGTATGAATGGTTGCCTATTTCACTTCATAAATTCAAATTGTTACAAAACCTTAGAAGCTGTTTTTAAGTAATCACCCGCCTCATACTATTCACATGAACAGGTAACGGTCAATTCTGAAAACTAAATTGTTTAAAATGAAGTAAAACTGAAATTCACAGGTGACAGTGCCTGGCAGGACCCAAGACCCCCCCAAAAAGATGGGACTGATACTTTAAAAAAATAATAAGGGGAGGGGAAGAGAATCTTAGGCCAGAATTCACTAGTTCTGCAATCGCCACTCCCACTTTATCGGTTAGTTCCCAGACAAAATATCGATCTCACAATTTTAAAATACCAATCATGCTAAATTTTAATGCACAGCCAGTGCTACAAAAGGCAGTGGTCTGGGTGAAAGATTTACTGAAAAAAAAAAAAAAAGGATATTGATAGTTTCATCCAGATCTTCTAGATCCCATTCAATGCTGCGCAAACCATTGCGCAACTCATTGGCTGTCCAATCAAATTCTTCTTTGCTGACAATACCGGGTTCTTGCTGCAGTTCGGACCAACGCTCGTACAAACCTTTTGTTTTTGTCACCGCCTTTACAACTTCACTGCAAAGAAATGCATTATTAGGAAGGTTGACCGAATCTGGATGGAACATTCGGTCAGGCAATGCATCCCGTGTATTCGATTGGTATACAAATTAAATTTAAAAAATTTGGTTTTTAGTTAATTTTGCCCAAAAATAACCAACCAACTGAAAATTGTAGAAGGCACTGCCCCTTCAACATTAAATCGAGCTCATGAAAGGAAAGTTTGCTGATGAGTCACCATCATGGATTAAAAAAAATTGTAAATAACTTTAAGAACAATTACGCTGAACAAAATTAATCAAATTTGTATTAAAATTTAACTGTGTAAGGAAAGTTATCACAGGAAAGACGTTAGAAAATGTGTAACCAAGTTAAATGGGTAAAATATACTGTTCAGCAGGTAGGCCTAGTTTATTAAAACTAATTAAGAATTTCTTCTTTTATGAATCTTCCACTCATTTGGGGCAAGAAGAACACCAGAAATGCACTCATGCTCATGTTGATTGTGGAATGCAAATGATCCTACATATTTCCTAGAAAAATTATCTGTGTCCAACCAGAGATCACCTTACAGCTGAAAAGGGCATGAACTCAACTATCATTCCCCCATAGCCTTTTTTTGTTCTTTAATGAAAAACCGGTATAAATGGTGAAGGCAGTGATTAAAAGACAGTGATATGCAGAAAATACAGGAAAAACTTTTATCACCTTCAAGAATGTTGCAGTGACAGTTTTCTTAAATTTTCGAGGAAGAAAACACCATTCCTCTTCTTCAGAAGTCCACACCACAGCAGAAAACGTATATTCGATTGATACTCAATCCATTTTGAGTGCATGTGGAAGTAGAAGTTGACAGCAGAGGCCCAGCAGCCTTCTAGTGAATAACGTAGGGATCAGTGGTTGGCGGCGCGTGCACGAAAATTTAAAGTTAAACATGGAGTGAGTATCAATCAAACGTACGTTCTGTGCTGTGGTTTAGACTTCTGAAGAAGAGGAAGGGGGGTTTTCTTCCTAGAAAACTGTTAATGCAACATTCTTGAAGGTGATAAAAATGTTTCCTGTATTTTACGATGTCTTCAATGAAAAGTGATTAAAATAAGCTTTTGAAATCTTTTCAATTTGATTTCAGTGCAAATATCAATATCGTGATTCCATTTCCGTCAATGACACAGCGCTATTATTTGTATACTTTACATAATGTTAAAAGTTACGAACAACACACACGCAAAGTTAAAAAAATGGAGCTGGAATAGAAATGCAGCACTAGCAACAAATTTTCGACAAGATGAAATGACGGCTACGTCGCTTGTCTTCTTTAGGCTTACAATTATGAATAATTTTTGGTTTGGTCTACATCGGTTGTTTTGTTAAGCTGACTTGATTTTACCGCTGGGAACAAGCAGTGATTGCAAGTGGGGAAAATCAAATCAGCATAACAGAACCGACGTAGACCAAACCAAAAACTATTCCTACCGTAATTGTAAGCCTGACGAAGGCGAGAGACATAGCCATGATTTCAACAACTGCTTGTGAAAAATTTGTTAGTGCTAAGTTTTTATTAAACTCGCTCTTTTTTTTTTAACTTTGCGTATGTGTTGTTCGTAATGTTTTACTTCATAGTAGAAGGCCTCACGCACTGTTTGAACATTGTTGAACGTATACCCTAAAACTCAACCTAATCACAGTATAGCCTAAAGAAGATGAAAAAACAGGAGCTTTCAATCAGTGTATCGGTGGGCTTCAATGTTAAGAAGCAAAGAGAGCTCCAGTGCTAAGGAAACTAAGAACAAAGAAAGGCTTTGAATAAAATCTCACAAAGTCCATAGTTCCATCTTCATACTGTAGGCTTCGTTGCGAAACCTTCAGTTTGTGCAAGTGCATTAGATCTGGAATAATCCATGCCTTTTATCTTGGATTCACTATCAGCTGGCCATCACAAATGACCATGTGCAATTTTACGATAATAATAGTCCAGTTCAGAATACTGAGTCAGACAATTGCTCATGGTTCATAAACAAAATCAATCAAAATGTACGAAGTACTAAAAAACTGGCTAGTAAAGTAAGGACAAAAACTCAAGTTTACAGGAGCATGCATGCTTGTAAAACCCTAGCACTAGGCTCTTTCTCCAGTAAGAGAAAAATTTGACCACGTTGAATATCTCTTAAAGGGGCATACCCTCCAAATGAGATAACCTAATTACAAATTTTCATGAATTTTCCACACGAAGTTGCCACGAAGCTTTGTTCGTCTACTGCTGTACATCCATTATACAGCCATTTTTTTTTTCATAACATGGCATCTAGAATGTATTCTGTTGTAATGCTAGGATTACATCATACATCGAATTCGCTTCCTGTGCTTAGTCTTTGGAACTAGATTTGACTGGTCCCATGCCACTCCATTCAAGCCAGTGTCCTGTGGTGTGACTGGCTTACTAGCCCCCCCCCCCCCAATCCATGCTTCTGTACTCGTCAGAATTTGCTCTGCCATGCATGCGCGGCTAGTTTGCATGTTGCATTTGTCAGTGCAACGAGGTGGCAAGCGAGCTGCGTCTGACCAGCAGTTTGAATTTTTTTGTAATGTTCTAGCTTGGCTTGGAGTAAACCCAGATTTCGGGAATAATGCCACCCCCCCCCCCTCCTAATACCTATTAAAAGTGGTGCCCAAACAGGGACTCGAACCCTGCAGCACTGATCAGATTCCTTTGTAATATGTCTGTGTCTTGGTACGGAAAAAAACATAAAAGTAGCTGAGCTATAAGGAGATTACTGATTTCGGGAATAATGGCTCTAAGTCCCATTATCAGTGGCGCCCAAACAGCGACTCGAACCCTGGGCCGATCAAATTCCTTTGTAATGTTTATGTCTTGGTTTGGAATAAACGGAATGTTGCCAAGATATCCGGAGATTACTGGTTTCGGGAATAATGGCCCCAACGTCCCGCTATCAGTGGAGCACAAACAAAGACTCGAACTCTGGACTGATCGAATTCGTTTGTAATGTTTGGGTCTTCATTTGGAATAAACCTAAAAGTTGCGGAGCTATCCAGAAATTACAGATTTCAAGAATAATGGCCTAAAGTCCCATTATAAGTGGTGCCCAATCAGGGACTTGAGCCCTAGACCGATCAAATTCTTTGTAATGTTTGCATGAATAATGCAAAAAGAATAAGCATAGTTAAAATTTAATGCAGGTTCGGTCTAGCTGGAGATTAGCATGGCATGTTGGCCTAAGACCAATTTCTTTTAAAACCCATTCGCACGAAATGCAGAGTATTGCCGACAAATATTCTATTGACAGCAAATTTACTATCAAGAACTCTGCTTTTATCTACACTACGTCAATGCTATACAAATTAGCTATAGACAGTAGAGGCTGCCTAATGATACTGAATAATGCATCGCTCAGCCAATGGAAGACTTGTATAGATTGGTACATGACTGCAGTTTGAAGAGTTCTGCTGGGGTTACAATGAATAATAAGACTTGCATGGATGTCCCATTGTTTCCTGGCTACCGATGCTCATGCCCAAACTTCACATAGAATTACCTGGTAATTAATGCGTAATTTGCTTAACTGCTTTCGATGCATGCTTCTTAAAATACAAAACTTAATACAGTACGTAAAAAAAAAATTATTTTAAGCTGAAAACAACAGATTTTTCAGGTCTGTAGACTAATATAATAAACAGCAAGAAAAGTTGCACAAAATCTTTCGAGCATTAATTAACGTATCACGCAAGCATTCATATGCAGTCCTTCCTTCTGGTTCAAATAATACAAGAAGAATATGTAACAGTGCCACCAACCTATCAATAGTTGTTTCATCCAAGAAAAAGCGCAACATTAATGCTTGCATGGTAGTGAGGAGTTGTAATCGTGGTACGTAAGAGATGACGCTCGCGCGTCGATATTAAGTAGTATTACTCCATGTTCTATATCTCTTTCTGGGTTGACCCTGTCTAGCCTAAGTTGTTGAAAGAGCGAGTGTAATTACTTTTACCTACGCCAATATGTAAACTCAACGGCAAAGTGTGTAGTGATCAAACTGTATCGTATCACGACAATCTCGAGCAACGCCACGTCCCGTGTATAACTGACTTTGTGGAGTGTCTGAACATACAGCGTACTTAATTCCAACATAATGTTATCCCAAGTTCAAAGTGATTCGTCGCACGGTTTCCCTGTTTTTTCTCCCAATAACTGCTGAGGGTTCAGATTAGGAGTTTTATTCATAATGGTTACTGGCTAACAGCATTGATTACATTTTTTTTTTGCCAGAACTGTAACATTAATTCATAACCCCTCCCCCAATCACCAGGTTAAGTTCTTTTGTTTACCTTGTTATAAATTAAATAAATAAAAAAATTAATACAGTCTGCCTAAACAATGTTTAATCAATGGTAGGCTAAGACGTGTACACGTTGTTTAAATTTTGTAAAAATGTGTTTAACTTTTTAACCTTTTGTACAAAATTTAAACAAAATTTCCTAAACGTTTAGACAACTTGTCATTGGTTAAAACATTGTTTAAACAGCAGACCCAATCCGTTCGTCATGCCTGGTTTGAAAGTTGGTTAAAACCATTTTGGCCATCATCGGTTGACCGTTCCTGGTCACGTCAAATTTAGGCCAAGATGTAGGCTATATAAGTATAGTTTACTTTTAGGTAGGCAAGACAGCTGACTGGCAGTTTCTCAGGAAAAATGAATCTGGGATACTTCGAAATCGGCAGAAGTGAATTTTGATATCGTTCTCCAAAAATAAAAAGTTCAAAGCTGAAAACATTACTAAGTGTGATTTCTGCAATAAACCTAACGGACTATTGTGATTGATGTCAAAGCTTCCATTTAAAGTTTTAAAACATGCTTTAAATGTAATTAGCCTTGTATTCAATTCAATTATTTTGTCAACACCCACCATTATCCTACCCCCCATTTTTCTACTGTCGCAGCAATATTTTGATGTCGACATTTTAGCGGCTCTCCGATGAACATGTAGCCCCAGAAGCAGAACTTTCTGCCACTGTCTGCGACATCAATTGTCGGGGGAAAAAATTGTCTGCAGCTAATCCGTTTTTATCATATGGTTACCCACATGTTTATTGTTTTTTATTGAATAACTAACTGATCAGTGCTTTACTTTACTGATCTGGTTATTCCACCAATGGAAAGGACAATTAAAATAGTGTTATTGGAAGGTCAAAATCAGTCAAAAATTGACGGAATGGCAGACGCAGCCTTCAGCTGTTAGCGGCTATGTCGTGCTGATTCTGCTACGGGGCTTGTATACTTGTATAGGGACTTTCCCTTTCTTGTTCAGTATCTTTCTCGCTGCTACTGCGGTACTGCCCTCCAGAGCATTGAGTACCGTAAGTGCTATTGGCTCTCGTTTTGTCAGGGCGCAGGCCACCTGTTTATCCCACCATACCTCCAGATGAGGATGACGAGTAGACGAATAGAGGGACATTTTATGTGAAGAAATCGAACAGGAAAACCCAGAATCTTTGACACACCACAATCGACATGAGCACGAGGCACCCACAGGACGCTCTTCCTCCCGAAAATGCCAGGGGTGGCCAAAGGCAGCATCAAACCCATGCCTACCGGACAGAAAGCGGTCGTGCAAACTGCTCTGGGAGAACGTGGCCTGTGCATTAGTTAACGGTCAGCAGTAGACACGCACAATTCTAATGTATACAGTAAGTGATTTGCGGTATCAATCGCTATACAACTAATAAAATAAACAAAATTACTCAAATTAATGGATTTAGAACGTAAATCTTAATCGCCTTAATCTTTTTAATGCTTGATACAATTATCACTGTATTTATACTCTGCTCTGAAGTGTTGTTACACACTGCTTTGAAGCCTATCCACCTTGAACACGCCAAAATGGCTAATTTTACCATGTTTTCTGAAGTATACTCGGAAAAATCCATAATTTTTAAAGCACGATCTCCCACACAGAATATTTTGTCAATATTCAGAGAATTTTCGACAGCTCTAAAGGAACTTGAGATCAAATTCTTTCTACTGTCTTCCTCAGGCTTCCAGGTTAGTTATTTGTCAAAACTAAAAACTAATGGGTCTGAAAAGACCCTTATGACGATCCTTGTAATCGAGTGAGCAACAATGCCAACAAATACCGGAGGCCACAGTCACGGCAAATTTCAAACACGACGAGCGATGTAGTTTTGACAAATATCTAACCTGGAAGGCAGCAGGAAGGAATTTGATCTCAAGTTCCTTTCGAGCTGTCGAAAATTCGCTGGATATTGATTCTGTTTGTGAGATCGTGCATTAAAAATTATGGATTTTTCCGATAGGCCTATTCACCTGCAACAAAAGAAATTGGACCCACACGTGCCGTGTAAACCAGTTAACAATTAACTTTGTGTGGCCTTGCAAGATTTTTTAAGTATATTCCAGTTAACAAGTAAATTAGCCAGTATATTCAACTTATTTACCATGTTGAATTTTTTCTTGATATCAAGCAGCTTGATTTCAAGTGATAAACTGCCATTAATAGGCCTAAGGAGCCTGACGTTCAGTAGAATGGAGTACCAAACAAGCAGTAGTTTCTGCCTTTTAGCATGTTGAAACCAACCTGGTCTTGTGCTTGTAATATTGATCCCCCCCCCCCCCCAACACAGTCCTATTTCAATTTTTCTATTATCTGTGTGAACCCTGTGTTTATTTACGTGAGACCATTTTTTTTACCTTATCTTTTGGCGTGTAGCATGTAATACGTAATTCGTGAAGCATTACAGCACCTATACGGAGTTTCCCTGCGCGGTTCTGCGAGCGACGACATGCACCGTACAAATTTCTGAACTAATAGTTAAAAATTGATGACCAAACTATGGCAGTACAGGGTGGTCCACCAAAAACGGACAACTCACAATTTTCTAAGTCCAACTTTTCTAGTTAGCACCTCTCAGAACCAGGAGAGGACAGAAATCAAACTCAATAAAAAGGACGATTTCTGTGCTCTCCTGGTTTTGCGGGTTGCTAACTAGAAAAGTTGGACTTAGAAAATTGTGGGTCGTCAGTTTTTTGTGGACCACACCCTGTATGGTCCCAAGTTATCATCTGAATCTTAGAAATGTTGGTGACATTTTGGTGCAATGCAGATTTAAGAGCACACCCAGATTTTCACTCCTCATATTTTCCGGCTGTTCTGACTGACTTGGCTTTAGGATGCTTATCGTTGCCATGCGAAGTGTGGAAATTATTATTAATATCTGTACCAATTGTATTATTTCGCGAAAACAGTCAATATATTGTATTGTATTATTTGCGAAAACAGCCAAGTTAATATCCAGGCACCTTCCACACCTGCAATCCAATACCTGGTAAGAGCCGACCTCCACACCAGCCTTGCAACCGAATGGAAACGGCACGACCAACAACGAAGGCCGTGGCCACAGCCCAACCAACAAAAAAGGCCAATGCCACGGCCACTGATTGGCCATATTTTTGTCTTTTCCACATTATTTTTTCTTGGTCCAGTCCTATGCCCCGAGCCCAGTGTTATAATGTTCCACAGCTTTCTGCGACGCAGTTTTGTAACCTAAACATTTTTCTGCAGAGTTAATTTTTCCGGTGTTGGAATTTTTCCATTAAACAAGCCCTTTGAAGCGACGATTTTTAATTTTTTTTTTGAAGCATGGCAAACCATAAAATTCATTAAAAAAACTTTCTGTAAATTTACCCCCCATTACTTTATCCACAGTAACATTTTTTTTAATGCTTGTAAAAATTAGCACCGTACTGAGTTTTAAAATTTCCTTGTAATCCTGTATCCTGCAGCACGGCCCTGAAGCAAAGTACAAATAGCCCCTAAATTAAATTGTACCTGTGCATATGGTGTGTTGACATGTGTTGAAAAAAAAGAATATTTTCTAGCCATAATTTGCCTTGAAAATGCAAAATAAATTAATAACCAAAGTGATTACCTGAGCCTAAATAAACATGTAGGCCTACGATAAAAACAGCTAATTGTAGTTTTTTTGCTGAGTGACTGATTTGTCACGTTCGAATCGCATGCTATTTTCCATAGCGTACGAAATGCTTCCTGCCCTTACAAAATTCCACAAACGGACCTACATTCCTGTTTCTACAGTTTTTACATGTATTTCGTCAAGTGACCAGAGGAACATGCCTTTTGCACTTAAGTTGGGAATGAAGCCTTCACACTTCTCAACGTTGTTCTATGTCACTCTTAGTCAAAGCATGGAGTCAGCATTCTTTTATGGGAATAGAGGTGCGACAGTGGAGAAACCCTACTAATGTGCAAATGTGCCTGTAGACCTATTAACGATATTGATTTTTTGTGGGACTGGAAGGCTTAATAATCTTTTTACTAGTTTTCCGCGAGTTGAAAGCAACTTCCAGTGTCTCCCGTGCAAATTTACGGTAATTTAAGTTCCGTGCAAATTTATAGTAATTTTTTTCTTCTGGTATTACGTTTTTAGAGCATGTACGGGATTTAAACTTGTGCCGGCAGATCAATTGGGGTAATTGTAGCACAACAAGAAGATCAGAGAGGAGTCAACTTCTTTTCAATGGCATTAGAAGGTAACCTAGTCGGGTACCGTTTGTAATTACTTACAGAAGGATAACGTACACTAGCCTACACATTAACCACAACTGAGATTGATAAATCTGTTAAATATGTATTTAAAGGTCACACACTGGGAATAAAAACGTACGTCATTCACCAATCTATTTTTTAGCAATAGCCTATGCAGCGTGTCCCATAAATATACCAACAAACGTTGGGTGGGGTGGTTATAGGAAGGATGCAACTCAACTCATATTCGAAAATGAACCGTTACAAAGATACCGGATGTGGAGGTTTGCTAATGAAAGCAGTGTACTGTTTTCAGAAAAGTTCATTCGATGACACCAGAACGTAACTTGGTACACGTTCACAGCATTGTATGTACTTTGCAATGGTGCAAACGCAAATACACCATTTCAGACACGTGGGGGCAGAGAACGGGGAGGGAGGGGGGAAGAAGTTGCCTATACCCGTCACAAAATAAGAGGTGGCGAGCCCATGTGGTTTCTGTGTCCTCTAGTATAACCACCCAAATTATATTTTATGAGACACCCTGTATATCTTATTAAAATTGAAAGCCTCCGCTTTCACCATATTTAGCGACAAAATACAGGCTATAAACCATAAACTCCAACAATTGTAGGGTCTGCGAGCTTGACTCAACGGAAGCACACTTATTCACCCGACTATTCAAATACCGTTATCAGCAATAAAGATAAACAAGCCCACTTTTAAGTAGGCTACACGAGCGATAACTAAGCACCGCTTATGACGTGACGTTTCTTGACAACCGTCACTCCACAGATTCGGGCTATTTGCATTCCCTTTAAGTAATACAACGATCGCTAATATAACCTGAATCCTACCAAGAGCCAAACAATAGATAAGGTTTCGAATTTAAATTCCTCGCCTGAATTGAAGTTTAACGCCGCGCACAACAACGCACTTCACGTTACAGTAACCACTCAGGGGCACCATCATTTTCTTGAAACCTTCTAACCGAAAATATACAATTTACGAACGTATTTCTACCTTGGCCTATTAACGCAGGTCTAAACCCTGCGAATGCACTTAACTAGTTTGCAATCTGCTCGTGAAGTCAGCTGGTACGTCTGTGTTTTTCACGCAATCGTAACAACTAACATTACTCGCACGCTAAACTTCGCGGCCCAAGTTTCGTGATACGTAACTAACTGCTAGGAATTTCAAATACTTTGTGATCACGACAGACAACGCACTTACTCTTTGACGACGAAGAATGGGTCTTCGAGAGTCATGTCCTTTTAAACAAAAACTAAAAAAAATAAAAATAAAACTCAGCGACGTTAATTTTAGGCATTACAGGATGTTGCCGCCATCTTGCCTCTCGTTGCAGGACGAACTCCCCCTGACGTCACAAGTGATTGTTTCCGGTCACGACAAACAACAAAACGCTCACGCTCGTGAAAGTGAAAGTGAAACTAAATTTTCGCATTTTCGAAGTTACTCAGCGATACGCTCATTTTTTATTGGACTTGTATTAACTAATTTTTTTTTAGTTTTATATTTAGCTTTAAGAAATGAGACCACCAGCTTTTTTTTTTTTTTACACGGGTAAAAAAAATTAATTTTTTTTTTTCTTAACTTTTTTTTTTTAGAAAATAAAAAAGCAAAAATAATGACTTCTTCTGGATCCCAAAACCAATTCCGAGTCTGAAAAAAATTAAGTTGTAATTTTTAGAAATTAAAAAAAAAAAACTTTTGTTTGGACAATTAATAACTTTAACTTTATTCAAATAATGCTACAGTGGAAACGATTTGTGCAGCCGTGTAACGAACGGGTGCGTACTGGCTATACGGGAAAACGGGAGGTGGGGCATATGCTCGAGGGTCTATCGTAGACCAATCGATATTTTCCCGTGATGACTGATTTCTACGAAATGTCACAAGAGAGGTGCCTACATTAACCATTTCTTCGGGCCTAAATGATCCTCCAAGTACGCCCCTGGTAGCTAAGATAAACAATATTGTGACATGTGATGTATAGTAAATACTGCAGAAACAATAATAAATGAAAAAATAAATACAAACAAAAGCGTCAAGTGTGCCGTAAAAAAAAGGGTTATATGATTGAAGTTTCACTTTACTGGTTAAAATGAACACGGATAAAGATTGGTGATTTCATATATAAATAAATGAAGAATTGAAAAAATGGCAGCTGTTTAAGTGCTGTTGTGCTTTGTGAATTAAAAATGCTCTTAAATCACAAAGGCATTTCAACAGATGCAATTTTCTGAATTGTACATTTGATTCTTTAAATTTAGGAGAGAGGCAAACTCATGTATAAATTGCAAGTCGGCTCAACCCCAAAATAGACAAGCAACCAATGGACTAAATCGACTCAGAACACACCCATGAACATTTCCCGGGTGATGGTCACTCTCTCATGGGGCGCGGAGCATGGCGGGGGCACCAAACGGAAGTGAGCTGTTGGCGGGCTTCCATGCAAAGCACGAAAATCGCATTTTAGCCTTCTGCCTCGAAAACTATCATTTCTAAACGAAAACGTCATCTGACCTTTTTTGTAGAATTAAACTTTTCCAACCATTCACATGGGAACACATTTTCACCTAAAATTTACAGTTTAATTTTTACAAGCGGGTTTAGAATGTATTCCGCGATATTTCTTTGGTCAGTCACGTAATAATCAGTTCTGTTTCTAAATACTACCCTTACCCATGGGATAAATGTAGTCATTACCAGTTGAAAGTCGAGGCAATGCTACTTCAAGTATAGCTTTGCTTTTAGCTACATTGGTCACTAAAATGTAGGCCATGAAACGGTAGAAAATTGTATTGCAGTAACATATATTAACACAATTCCAAAAACAACATGCATCATTCACTTGGTAACAAATATATGAACTTTGTTCATAAAATGATGATTTTCCAGAGGTCTATGGTGAGTTATCACTGTCAAGTTTTCTTGATTTTCTAAAGCCAGACATGGGATTGTAGCAATGTCCATCAACACAAAGAGCACTTTTAACCGTGAGCATGCTATTTGAAGCAGGAGCAGTTCACTTTTGCCATGTCGTCTTCTTACAGCCACACCAAGTAAGTAAAAAACAGTTTCAGGTTAATGCTTCCAAGTTAGAAAGTCTTGGTTTCAAACATCCATTATTGTCATGTGTCCAACCACTATTTGTAGAACCGAAGGCAGTACTGGTTGAGCCTCCATGGCCTTTCGACAGAGTGGTCCACTAACTGTGAAAACAAGAATTCATTGAAGATACTGTTCTCAGGCATGTTACTAAATATTTGCCAATTATGTGGAAGACGATGACCTGGGCGCGATACTATCGAGTGTTACTTGATAGAATTTGGTAAATATTGATCACAGATGACATCGACCCTTGTAGTTACAGCATTCAATAGTTGAACACTGTGCCATAAAAAGGTGTCAGCGCCAAAGGTTTTAACTCCACTGGGTTTACTAACGCTTACACCAATCCCATTCAATCAATGATGTACTAGCATTGTGATAATCCTTATATTTAGTCACTTTTTTACGGCAGTTTCACCTTCCGGCAGTATTTGACCTAATATTGCTCATACCTACGAGGATCTGCAATACCAACCTTAAGTTTAGCGTCTGCAATGACGAGAGGGCTTTGGAACAGGTAACAGTCAGCATCGATGGTGGTTTCCTTTAGTTTTCTTTGTAGTGGTAGGAACCTTGTAAATGGTAGCAAAGATTTTGGACTTATGGTCTGGGAGCCTGTCCATTAAGGGAGCACTTGGCTCTGGTCCCAAACGCTTTGTCACAATCCCAATAAGATCTTCCTTTTCATGGAAATATACCATAATTAAGTTCTATTTGATGTTATCAGGGGCCATATAATTTGTTTCACATTTGAGATACTCACCTTCTATGTTAAACATCTTGAATTTCAGCAGTTGTTCAGTAAACATTGCCACATCACTTTCGTCTGCCTTCATTGTATTGTAGCCTCCCAACATTAGCAGAACGGTTTCTGACTTTGTAAAGTTTAACTTTAAACATGCTTTGGATGTCTTCTGCAAGATGTGCAAGTTCTTTGTATGTTAAACACCAGCGATCTCTTGCAAACTCATTTCTCGTTGTACCATTCAGACCAATTCTGTTCACGTGTTCAACTGCCTTGCATGTGGAAACAGAGGTGTAATTGGATTCATCACGACTTCTGGAGCAACAGACGGAAGTTCCTGCATTTCTGAAAGGCTCACTGCATCCCATCCAGCGTAGTTGATCTGGTCATATACGACTAACATCAGAATTGTTCATTCAAACCAGACTAAATGTCAAAGTCACACTGCTTCTCGCTTGGCACAAATGAAATCCAGTAATACTTGCATCACACCGTAATATTGGGTCCAATACTCGAAAGTAAGATTTTCAGTTTTAGAAGCAAGTTATTGGTTGAGCTGTGCAACCAGTCTCCAAGTGCCTCTGTATTTGCAGAATTTTGCAAATTTTTTCAACAGTTTTTTTTTATTTCTTCGAATTTATCTCATCGTTGTTAGGCAATGAGAGCACAAATTTCCCCAGAAAATTCCCCACTGACTAGCTTTCATTTTGAGTTTATGAGCACGAATACCACGTTCACGCTTTTCCATTGAGAATAATAGAAGCTGTACATTCACTGTAACTCCCGTTTCTACCGAAACATCTTTCAATCCTTAAACTTCCATATGTTGTCATATTGCTCGCATGTAGTTTAATGTTGAAACTACCAAGGTGCCAAATAAGAAGACTGCAACACTCTGGTAATTCCGTGAAGGCTCCTTAGCTTTGCAATAAAGCCTCTCTTCAAATGTGATGAATATTTATTTTGAAGTTTTTCTTATACTTCCACCCATCTACTAATAACTGTCCAGAGGGTGTCTAGTTCTGGAGCAGGCGTGGAGATGATAGGCGTCATGCCAACTGTAGTCAGTGGCGAACTGCAAGATGAAATCGTCCTGATGAATGTGCAGGGGTACTGCTCCTGCTTCTGAAGTGGTTCTTCTATACAGGGTGGTCCAAACGTCCAGTCAGCAGTGTATGGGAAATAAGTTCACTGCATGCTGGTGTGTAAAGCAGTGAAGCACCTATACTGTTGTGGGTAGCTCGTACTGGCAGTGTACAGGGTACTTGCAGTGAAGCTGTCATCCCTATATTTTGTATCTTCCATATCTCTTGCAATTTTGAACCGATTTTTTACTGTAATTTTGGGATTTTTTTTGGTCCTGTTATGCCCACAATTTCCTAATTGCCATCACTATGCTAGGATGTTTACTTGAGAAGTTAGCAACGCAAATGACATTGAAAAAGACAATCAAGGCCCATTGCATTTATGATCAATTTTTTTATTCGTAATGGGTCATTACTAATTATGTCGATCTATTTAAATGTTATTCCTTAAATGTAGAAATACTATCAGCAATAAAAGACACCCTGGTTGCCCCACTGACTGGACTCTGATCTGCATTTGGTTTCCTACTGTTCTTTGTCTCCAACAAAATTGTCTCTCTCATCGTCTTGAGGCAGATATAATTAACTGAGCAAAAAACGGCTTCGCCGTTTAGAAAAAAACATTAGAGCTCGTATCCCCATACTCACAGTCCTGAAGGTACACGAATAAAAACGGATTAGAGTTCACGCGAACGCAACGAACTATAATTTGAACTATAATTTGTGTTTATTATTTTGTGTATGTATTTTTATCTTTCAATTTTGTAGCATTTTGCTGTTTATGGCGTCTATTTTGTGTGTGTTTGTGAGTTTACGTTTTGAGAATTGGAGTTCAATTATAGTTCGTTGCGTTCGAGTGAGCTCTAATCCGTTTTTATTCGTGTACCTTCAAGGCTGTGAGTATGGGGATACGAGCTCTAATGTTTTTTTCTAAACGGCGAAGTCGTTTTTTGCTCAGTTAATTTGTTGGCTTTTTTCGCTTCCATTTTATGTGTCCACTGTCCACCGATTTTTGTTTTCGAAAAGACGGAAAATTAGAAAAGGACACTTATGTTTAGGTGCCGCCGAAGGTTTGTCCCATGATTATTATTTAATGGCAACACATTAGATTATTTGTGGATTTAGCATGCGTCATCTCGATGAGTAGTTGAATCTGGATTGTTTCAGTATCGTGGCAACAAACGCGGAAACAATTCAACTGGCTTCCCGAAGCCCGCATTGAAAAAGTAAATAAGTCACTCAGCCATGTCGGCCGCCCAATTTTGAGAGGCCTCAAAATTTAAGACTTAGCACCCTACGGTTAAAACTTGAATATTTAAGGAAAAATCAAGACCATTTAATTTTGGTTCTCCACAACGAGCTAGCTAACTCAAACAACGACAATGTTAGTTTCCCAGCACCCAACCATCGTTGCATCCTGTTCGAGTGAGCTATAATCCGATATTGTGCACCTCGACTATTGTTACCCTGTTGTTACATGTTGCAGCATTGTAACATTTTGACATTGTTAGCCGCTCCGCCGCCGACTCTTCCTCCTGTCCAATTTTCTGAAATTCTCGTGCGCAAACGAACTCTAATAAGCACGGCGATTCTTGTTCCGTTGTTAACTAAACCAAACCTTTGCAATAAAAGGCAACCTGTTTCTTAGTGAGCCATATGATTTTTAAATGCTTATGCATGTAATGCATAAAGCAGTTATTGAAATGCAGTCGGGGAGAAAAAGGGGGGCTTGCGTCGTGAGCTATTGTTAAATGACATCACGTCCCACTCCAGTCGTTTATTTGAACGGATCATGCCTATCACCTTTACCATATGGCCGGAAGTGACTAAAATATTAGTCAATTTTTCATGATTTCGATTAGAAGACGTGCCAGCAAAGTGTAGGTGTTGTTATTGAACAGTTTGTGGCTAAATCGTTTGCATATGAAGGGTTGTAGGTCCTTGACTAAAAATTTTTGCCAATTGTGTTTTTGTATGAAAAAAAAGTTGAACCGGAAATGGCCCAGCTTATTTCAGGTTTTGACAACAAGCACGGAAAACGGAATTCTGTCTGTTGTTGGGCTATTGGCAAACCACTGGGAAAATATGGCGGCTACTTTACGGTTCGCCGGGAAGGCATCCTAGAATTCTATGCGTATTGGCAATTCGTGTAGTTATGTGGCTCCTGTTAATCAGGTAATTATTGTATACTAGATTATTTAGTGTAACAGTTTGTTGTAGTATAATCAATTCGACAAACGTGTGAGACAACGGGATAGTGCATACAAGGTGCGCAGCTAACGGAATAAAGGCAGAATTATAAATTCATTCCACGATCACTTTCGATAGTAAAATAAACAATAGAGGGAACAAGTTTACTTTACGTGGCTTATGGGAAGAATAAGGGCTCCTCACCGATTGATCTCTCGTTGGGCTAGAATGACGTAAAATGATCAACTGAACAACATTTTCGCATAAAATTTTTGGGGCAAAGGCTTCGTTAGGCCGTCAGAAATTATTGGAAGCCGCACTCTTTGCGCTGACGGACGAGAGGCCGTTTTCTTCCCATGTTCTCAGCTGATATTTATTTCCCGTAAACAGTTCAGATAAGTGGGTTGTTATTGTCAGTTTCGTGTGGTTTTGTTGTTATTGTCGGTTAGGTTAGGAACCGGCTTCGGCATTTCACTTGAGGTAATGAACTGGTTGGGGTTTGGCGTTTTACTTGCCGGACTTTCGCCCAGTTTCATGCTTTCTGGCACGGCACGGTGCTAACTTTGGACCTTCACCGCGGCCAAATGGTGCGTTTGCCCCAAAAATGGCGAGGAAAACATTACTCAGCAGGTAATTCTTAGTCCATTAAAAAATCGGAAGAGAGCCCGTTTTCTTCCCATGTTCCCTTTACGCACATGGCCCAAAATTCGAAAAAAGAGAAAAAAACCTACCTTTAATTTTCACGGAAGGCACTACAAATTGATCCCAAATTGCGGAAACTCGTTAAATCATCATTAACTGCCCCAGTATGAAATGCCAAACCCCAACCAGTTAACTACCTCAGTATGAAATGCAAAACCCCAAACTTACCTAACCTAACCTAACTGACAATAACAAAACCACACGAAACTGACAATAACAACCCGCCTATCGGAACCACCCAATAGAGAGCTTTGTCTTTCGTCTATGAAAATAATAATGTTGCGATTTTTTGCATAAGCAGTTTATGTATTTCTTTATGAAATTCTTGTTATATATGGGACACTGGCCCGAAGCCACATACCCCACAACATTATTGCCATTCCATTCTGAATTTTAATTGAGGCCACGGCCTGCTGCCATGCGCCCCAAAACGACAATACAAACTAATTACACAAATTACGAAACTCCAAACAAATTACACCATTACACTGCACACACAACAGAACCTCAAGAACATTATTGCCAGCTATTTCCAACAACAATGTATTTTGACAATTAAGTACTGAAACGATAAACGCATAACACTTAACCATGTTATAATCTACTGTTTGATGACAATACAAACAATGGTTACAACAATAATTTTGCACTTAAGCGCTACTTCACGTCCACGTGCTTATAGATGCAACTGGTTTTTTTTTTGGAAAACAAACACTTCCATAATAAAAGGCAACCTGTTTCTTAGTGAGCCATATGATTTTTATTTATGGCACCCTGGCCCGAAGCCACATACCCCACAATATAATTGCCACCTATTTCCAACAACAATGTATTTTGACAATTAAGTACTGAAACGATAAGCGCATAACACTTAACCACGTTATAATCTACTGTTTGATGACAATACAAACAATGGTTATAACAATAATTTTGCACTTAAGCGCTACTTCACGGCCACGTGCTTCTAACTACAACTCCCTTTTTTTTTGGAAAAAAAAAACACTTCCCCATACAACTCTTAACCTATCTATGTACCAAAATTTTTATTTGTCAACTTTCCCTAACAAGCTGTAGAAGTGTCTTTACACCCTATGAGAATGAACATAGGAGCCGCGTCATTAGCTAATAGTAGCTAGCTAGTAACACAACTCTGAGTTATAATTGAGTGAACTTTTTCTCCATAAAGGACACATTCCCACACGTTAAAGTTGACTTCGTTAATGGACCCAACACACCTGATTCCAGTGATTTGCAAAGCTTTCTACCGCATGGGGAATTTTCACCAGTAGGCAGAAACCAGGTATAAGGCTTGTTACAGTCAAAAGACACATTCTGCTAGCGAGCCGCCTTTTTACATCTGTCAACAAAAAAGCTTTGACAGCAATTAAATCTCATCTACTTGGTGGTGGTACACTAGCGTGTGTCTAAATAATGCTGGCGAATAATAATTGTTGGCTCACCGGCAATGTTATCATTTCTTTATTGTTCAGTCTATGCCTTGCGGCTGGCGTTTGCAAATAAATCGCGGCTGAACTGATGACACATTTATTTGCGTTTACTGTGAAAATAAGTGTTTTCTGAGTTTTGACGTGTAATTTTAATGTTAGAGTATTTCGAGTATTTTCGTAGTGTTTTGTTTTTCAAGGAGTAATTTATATAGAAACTTTATTCATATTTTTATGATGGAAAAAATAATGCTCCAGTATTACTAAAATGAAAATATTTTGCACCATTTTGAGGGTTGATGTCTTAACATGAAAATTTTAGATTATGAATTAAGAAATAAAATTTCGTGTTAAGAATTTTTTAAATTTTCTTAACTTCTAGCCGACGCTGTTTCTGGGGGGGCCCGCCCCGGCATCAGGTTGGGTGCTTCAGCTGTTTTGGACTGACGGGCCTTTACCACGCCAGTCCTGCCCTGGACCTACTTGATGGTCTAGTTGTAGGTCCGGTCACCTAACCCATCCAGCCTGTTCACGTCACGAACAGGAACGGGTGAGGCCTACTTGAAGATACGGAAGCTGAAAAACCACATCTTTCTTTCATCTTTTCTTACCAACCCAACCCAACCCATCTAAGCTGGACCAACCCTATACTACACCGTCCGTTCCCAACTTTACAATTCATCAAAGAACAGAAAAGAAGGAACCGGAAGAAGAACGAGTTGAGGGACCGGATTGGCGAGTGGAGGAGTCGTCGGGTTGTGGTGTGGTAACAGGCTTTTAGGGCAGGGGGACCGTTCCCGAACAGTGTTTGGGGTCACCTCGGTGATGGGGTCAGGAACTTTGACACACTGTCCACTTTTACTCAACGTCACATTCCAAGCCTCACGCTGTACCCCTTTTTCTTTCGTCCACTTTCTCACCCGACTCCCCCCACTCCGCCCTCCCCTCGTTTGTGGTCAACAGTTCGATTCAGTAGTCGTCATGGAGTTGACCCACACCCATACTAGTTTTACAACTGCATTCT
>JAHWFP010150424.1:34877-69598 GCA_023313725.1 Lithobius niger | reverse complement strand
GACTTGACAAAATGTTGTGCCGTCAGTTTTTTGTTGACCACCCTGTACTTCAAAAAATTAACCCGTGTAAAAGTTCCGTTAACTGTGAAGGACCGAAATAATCTGGTATCATTATTATTGTTTTAAATTACTTGACACGTGTGTCTTGTCGGTTATAAGATACGTGTGTCTTGCCGTTGAGATTGATCAAACATTCCGAGCCGACTTGTCTTGTCTTTTTTTTCCCGCCAGTAGATTTTCTGCTTTTCTTTTTTTCTCGAGCGACAGAGATCGCAGACCACGAATCGATGCTAATTTGCTTCTTTTTTTTTCCGCCCTAGTAACTAAACATGGGTAGAAAACGAGTAGCAAGGGACGAGAGGGGTGTGGGTGAATTGGGGCGTGTTTGAAGTACGGTGTTCCAAAATGAAGCGCGCGAAACGGGCTTCTAGTGCGTCTGCTTATGCCAACATGAAAACGACGTGAATTCCGACAGCTGAGGACACATGTACCAACCTGCTGTATTATTCAGCAGCTTCCTACTAGAGATGTGAATGGAGGATGGGATAGGGGTAGGGGCGGGGGGGGGGGGGGGGTATTGATTGATATAGACTACAATCTAAAGGAAAGCTGTCAAAACAGCTGCGGCTCCCGCTTCAAATAAATCAGAATAACTGTCCGTGAAGTGGTAGCGTTTGCGTCTTCCTTCGCCTGAAAGTTAGAGGCAACGTTTTAGTGAAAATGTCTTTCCAAACCACAGGGTTCGTGTAGACGACCGAGTTTGAGCACCCTTTTGCACGAATTCTCGAATGGGAATTTGCGTTGCGAGAAGTCTCAAAGACAAAGGGGAAAGCACCAACTTTATGGTAAAATGACTCTCTGGAGGCATGAAAAATTTCCGCTAAATCACGGATTTTTTTTCTTTCCAGTTAGGCATCATACTCTGTCTGCAAACATTAGCATGTGAAAGGTTGTGTTGTAGAGAAAATGAAAGGTCCAAGTTCTTCTGCTTCGCTTGGACACAAAACACAACACACTCTAAATATTTGAGCCACTGTGGTGACCATTCTTAGCGGAGACTAAAAAAAAGGGGCAAAAGAACATACAATTGAGATATGTACTACCTCGTTTAGATGTTAACAAATGTTTGAACTGGTGTAAACACTTTCTCCACAGTTTGTGTTGTGCATTTGACTAGTTACCCTGTTGGGTGCTATCCTCCAACAGGGAATCATCCTTAGCAAGCACATTGCTTACACTTCACCTCTACTTCAGTGTGCGAGTTGTTCAGTTTTAATCTGCCTAACCTTTGCAACAGGAATGGTTTCTTGTTCTCTGAACCTGCATGCCAGCCACCTTCGTGGAAGTTTTGGATGAGGCCAGTCTGACCCAAGAAATCCCTTCATAGAATTACAGTATGAGCAGTAATCTCAAGGATGAGAAACGTTTGTTGACCAGAGTAACCACCGTGCCATCTGATTGTTGCTGATGTTCCCTTCACCATGGATATTTCCGGCAGCCAAAATGAAGGAAATGCAGCAATCTCTGCTCCACGTTATGCCCCTCGCCTGCAAGGCGCTTGCAGTGCAGTGGAACCGGAAATGTTCGCAGATCTGGCTCCGGTATCTATTAAAGCTAAGAAAGGTTCTCAGTGTACTTTAATGTTAATTAAAGATACAAGGCAATACTTAGACAGGCCTCTTAAATAGTTCAATATTTGGTATAAGGACATGCTCCACCATGAGCAATGGATCTTTTAGCAGACTTTCCAAAATCCAGCCTTGTCTCGCCAATTCGAGCAATTCTTGGCTGTAACTTGGTTTAACCAGGTTAACAACCTTCTTCTCGTTTTTGACTTCTTGGAACATAGTTGGCCCTATGTTCCTGTTCGTTACTGAATCAATATTTGCCTTCGCACGGTTTTCTTTCCCCTCTGGGTTGTGTTCTGCCTCCTCTGCAGTATAGTTTTTTGCACGTTCCTGGCTTTCTGCCTGGAAGTTGCATTTCTGGGTATGCTTTGGGTCGAAGTACTTGCTTGCTCAATAGCAAGGACATGCGGGTTTTGCCTGCCCCGAGAATGTACATGTTGGCCTTGTGCTGGCTGTCTGGCCTGCACGAAGCTTCGTTCTTTGATGGTTGACTTCCAAGTTTTGCATTGCTCTCTGTGTTTTCTGGAGCATATCCTTGCCATGAAAGTCGAGGTTCAACAGAATGGGTCGTATGGCGGCTTATAAGTTTGCCGTTGTATCAGGGCTTACTTACCGATGCAACAACTTCTCTCACCAATCCTCGTGGGGAGCCCAACTTGATGGACCCATAGGTGCTGTTTGTAGTCTGGTTGCATACGGTCCGTGTTGCATCGAATCACTTTTGGCTCGCTTGCGTCTGGCGGTAAGTGGGTTTAATACCCGCGAATTGCTGGACGAAACCTGAAAAAGGTTCATCACAAGCCTGTGTTATTTTGTTCTGAGTTCTTGTTGTAATTCTTCTTTGTAATTCTTCTTTGTAATTTGGACCTTCAAATTTCAAGTTAAAAGCCGACTTGAATGAGTATCAGTCCCCAAAGGGACCCATAAACTTCATTCACCGTTCACGTCACTTGTAGGGTGAATGGAATATGGTTCTCATGACTGTTGCCTTGCAGATTTGATGCTATTTGATTTGATGCAATTTGTTAATGCATCCAACAATGACTTTCCGTCCCTATGGCAGTGTAAGTAGGAATGGCGACCTTTTGAGGCTTGACATTTAAACCAGTGTACAGGTTTGATGACAGTCCATCTCTGGAAAAGTAGCCATCATGACCTGGGTTCCCTCCCCAGGACCTTAGTAAGGGCCAGTTCGACTCTACTCTGTTACACTGTAAAAAAATTAAATGAATACTCAATGTATTTGTGTAGCTAAACTCCTATTTTACGACTGACTTCGCTTATGGAGGGCAGATAGAAACGTTACACTTCAACGTTGTGTAACCTTACACAAAATGACTTAAAATGACAGAACAATAGCGATCCTAGCGGGAAATATTGTCACTGCAGAGAAATAACACGTAAAATGCGTGCAACGTTACACATAATACTGGTAAATTAAGCGACAGCAGCGTTCATAACGGAAAATGTTCGTATTACAGCAACATAGCACAAGAAAGATGTGTAACATTACAAATATTGGTGTTAAATTAGACGATAGTAGCAACTCAAGCGAATAATATTTTCACTATACACGACTAATTTGTGTAATTTCATTCTACAACAAAATGTTTTTAATTAAAGCAATTTTTGATGCCTTTCACGTATATTTTAGATGTCATTACACACATGGGCGTTTCAAAAACGAATTATTGGGGGAGGGGAAGCAAAAATATCTGTTTCTAACAAAAATCGAAGACTTTGCGCTCTTCCCATGCGTATCTTTCATCCTATGTTTACTTGCTCGAATATCCTGTGTAATGCACACTCTATATTTTTCCGGATTTTGTGTAAAGTTACACAATAATTATGTGGCAGCCTGGCTGCCACAAGAAAGTTGTGTAAAGTCACACTTTTTTTTTTACAGTGTATTCTACTAGCATTTCTGCTCTGTCATTCTGTCCCTACTTGGAGATTGATCGTTTTTGTACCGAGTTTTATTATGACTCAGTATGTCTACATCCGATTCCTGTTCAACCGATTGCCTCAAATTGACAAGGCCACCGCTCATTCTCCTATCCACTTGATTTGTTGTAAACTTGTGGACAGCATGATTGAAGATGCCATGATATCTTAATTAAATGGGACGGAAAGCCAATGGGCTCGAAATTGGTTAACTAACATACAAGTCCAAAAGGCAACGTAAATAGGTGTACATCCGTTTTTAGTTAATGATACCTTGAAGTTTGTGTGCGGCGAACAGAATGGAATATAATAGATTACACATTTTCCCATGTTGGTATTCGCCATCAAGGGGTTGTGTGTGCAGTGGCATTACTTCCTTTCCGGCTTTCCTTAAATGTAAAATTATTTTCAAGCTGTTCCAAAACCTTATCACGTTATTCCACATGTATCGGGCAAGATTAGGCCCACTCTCGAAAATCCGCAGTTTGGTTCCCCATTTTCCGATTTTCATCAGCCTAGGTGGAGAGTAGTGTTCTTCGAGGTCGGAAAATTCTAGCTAAAATTACTTAGAGCATCTTTTTTGTTTTCTGGTTTTCACTAACTACAATAAAGACCTTTGAATATAACGTTACTTTCCCAATTACGTCTTCCTCCACCCCCCCCCCCCCATCCAGCCCCCCAACGTTTATCAGAGAGATGCCTCAACTACCCCAAAACCCACCCCCAACCTTCCATGCCTGGTTTTTTTTTATCACCCTACACCCATCCAATTCACTGCACTCCCGAATTACGTATCCCTTTTTTTCAGAATCCACTGTTTTGTGTTTGGAAACGTGACACAATATCCACCTGTTGAATTTAGTTTGCATGCCGATATTACCCCTCCCCTCATTCTAAGTACATTCTAAAATCATTGGCTTTTTTTTTTTTTGGTCTTCATTAACTACTTTAAAACCATTTCAATGTACCTACTACGTCATTTCCCCAAACATGTTCCGCACCGGTTCTTCCTGATGTATTGTGTATCCTCAACGTTTCTTTTCTCCTTTTACTATACAACATACCTTTGCTACAATGTGCTTCTTTTGCCAGAATTACGTATCCATCCTTTTGTCCTCTCCCAACTCCCACCAAACGAAGCATACGTAGATTCTTCCTCAGTTTCCTATTCCCTTCCCCCGTATCTACAATGCACTGTTGCCTCTTGCACCTCCCCCAACGTGATTCAACTTCTCGCATGGCATCCTGGGAGCGTTACGTAACCGGCCAGTCCTCGGGTCCATTCTTATGATCTATTATGCAGCAGCGACAGGGGTTAGTTGTGCTGGTCCTAGTAGTCTCGAGGACCAAACTTATTAGGTCGGACTCCAAACACCAACTGTAGAGCTTCTCGTGTATTTACGCTGTTCTGAGCAATAAAATCCCCAGACAGGAATTACGCAATCGCAACGGGCCTTGCGCAAGAGCTGGCCAGTTGGTTAAGCAATTGCGTGATACTTCCGCTTGGCAACGGGCCCTCGGCTTCTAGTTGTGTTGTAGCGATTGTTCTAGATCCGGGTTGGCCGGCACACAATGGCAAGGGGAACTGCCTGCTTCCTCGTCGCCCCTTGTATGTAACACGAGCCTGTTACAATACGAACTGCCGTTGTTTAGGAAGTTCGTATATGTGCATTATGGTGTACGAATTGTAAACCATAATGAAGGGTGTGGGTTTCCTTCTACCAATGGCTAATGGGTCCTTGACAATTGGTGCCCCTGTGCCTTTTTACTGTTAGTCGAGAAAGGGGAAAACAATCGAGTAAAACGACGGTTTGAAAACTGAAACCGTATATTACGTAAAGCAAGAAACATAATCGTAGAGCAGCATAAGGAACCGATCGGTGAGCTAGCTGCAAGTGTCACTGGATAAAAATGGTGGTAGAACAAGGGTTCATTGGGTCTACCACCAATACTGTGAAGGTGAATTTCTAGGCCTAGAAAACGTTGTTTTGTCCAATCCCTCACGCTGCGAAGCATATTAAGGTTGCAAATCTGAAAAGAAAAGCTTCCACTTACAGCAGTGGCTGAAAAGTGCAGCAGTCACTGTGGTGCCGTGCATTCACGAGCGAAACCGGATACACGCGGCCATTTACGAATCAACCCGAAGGAGGCTTCTCTGTAAGGCTAGGGCGTGTAATCGTTGTCTATTGCGTGAAGTTTGCACATGTCTGTGCCGTCTGCTTCTTTCGGTGGGTAAATTGCTGCTATATAAAGCACGATTTAGCAGACGAAAGATCAGAAGGCTCCTACACCTTTTGGTGTGCGGATGAAAGCAGCTAGGCTGTGGAACAAGGAACAAGAAGTACAATTCGAAGACTCAAAGTGGCCGAAGAGAGTGGCTCTTGAACGCCTATAGACGATTTCGACCTACTCTGGTGCGCAAGGCCTTTGCAGGAGGGCACGCGAGGAGGAAGTAATTCGGGGCTTAACGCATAAACATTTGTCGTCTGAATTACTCGTACCAACACCATCACAATTTTAATACAAATCTTAAGTTTTAGCTTAACACAGAAGAAAAAAAATGTGGCAGCTTGTAATCTGAAAGCCTCCCAAAGCCCAGTTCACCAGCCAAGCCCCCAACTTTTAGAAACCACCTCGAGATCTGGTTCAAGTCCCGGACTTCCCCCAACATATATCCAACAAGACACACCGACAACACACACAACAAGACGCACCGACAAGACACACCAACAAGACACACCGACAAGATTCAAGTTTTCAGACTCAATATTCTCAGTCTGTCTGAACCGCATAGCTTGGGAACTACGTAGCTAGCGCGTACGTATTAAGTACTGGTCACAATGGTTAGTTGTACCAACCCCCTAGTAAGCAGACGAACCTCAAATTCTAAGTGTGGATCCCTTATTTCAATGCGCCTTCTATACCTGCTGGAACAATGAGCTCCTGCTAGGAATTACGCGATCAGTAACGTGCCGTGCGCATGAAGAGGATCCAACTGGTTTGAACAGGTGGACTCACTCCTTGCGCAGCAACTACATGTTCAGCCTTCGGTTGTGTTAGCAGCTGGTGGCCGAGTGCATTGTCACATAGATATCTGCAAGGTCCACGATGTAGTGTCGGCTTCATGGCGCACCTTGTGTTTCATGTCACACCTTGTCACAGCTGCTCTCACAGCACTGGCTTGACTAACAGTCGTTGTTGTTGAGTCGCCTTGCAGATGCTAGCTCCGTAATAAATGTGGCGTTATTGTTACTACTGCTGTATAAAAATTAAGTGGTCACACGTTTTCTAGCAGGGGGAGTAAAATTTGCCCCTCCCCCCCCCTCACCGGAAAAAATATGTATTACGCCACTGCCTGTGTCAACTAATGTATTCACAAAATGGATGCAGAAACTATTGCTGCATCTGTTGATGACTCTGTTTTACCTCCCCAACCACCTCCTTGAGAAGTAACACAACTGTGATCTGTGAAGTTTGGTTTTGTATGGTGTGTCTAATGACATGTAGTGTTGTTGTAAATTTGCAGACAGAGGCTATATTGTGCAATGGACTGCAGTAGTAGGGGACTAAAGTAGAAAAGATACGTTTTTGTTGTGTGCCGGGAGGAAGGATAATTCAAAAACAATGACAGAATTAAATCTTAATTTAAACAACGGTTACCGGTATTAAAACAATGGCAGAATTATTGGGGGCGGTGCACCAGAAAAACAAACTAACCCGCGACAACACATGTGGCATTTCACTCTTGGCCGGTGGCGGCAGCGTACACATATAGGTATTGGAACAGCAACTGCGGACACTAATAGACGAGTACTCGAAACAGCGCCGAATATTTCTTTATCCAAACCTACATTGACCACTAATAAAAGAAATGTTAAATAGGGCACAGTTTAAATCAATGTTGTTAGCGCTGGATTCGCACAAATTAAATATTTCACATCAAAGCACAAAAGAAGTATTTCAGATCAAAGCACAAAAGAAAGATTTATACCAAAACGTGAGTACCATTCCGCCACAATTTAGCATAACCTTCGCCCACGTTCGTTGAGTGAGAGTGAGAAGAACATCCCGGTGGACGCGTCTGTCTGGATGCGCGGAACCACCGTAGTGGACGCGAGGAACCACGATCACGTGATCCATTCGTAAGCAAGTCGTAACGTCGCCGTGACTGCCGAGTCGGGACTATAGTAGTTGTGACTTGGGTCCTGGCAACGGGACTAGAGCATTTGAGAAATGGCTGTCGGTTGCACTTTTAAATTAGTACCGTCAAATCTTGACTATTTTTTTTACTGCCGGGACTCTTATCACAAGCGCTTGAAACGTCCAGTCTGCCGCGCCTATTATGACGTTAGCCTTCTCGTGTCCTTTGCCATGGAGAGCAGCGGAAGTCTGCGCATGCGTAGAGTAATTTAGTTGGTATAGCGACCGTCGGTGATGAGGAGGATTCGTGGCGTGCCGACCTCGCTTGCTATAGCCTATAGAAGCTTGGTTCATAGAAACCAAGCTTCAAAAATAATACATTGAAGTAACAAGTGAGAAATTATTAGTGAACCCCTAAAAACGGACGTTGACACTTTTTAGGGCCCCCGCGCACACAGGCCAAGCCGCGCGGCCTGGTCGTTGCGGGCAACGAGAATGCTTACGGTGTATGTACCAACGCGCACGTGGCCGCAGCGGTCAGCCTGTCGCCGCGGCCACTGGGATCCCGGGCAGCGTGCAGGCGGCCACAGGGCGACCATACTAGCTCCGTATTCATTTTTCACCATGTGATCGAGAATTATCAGTAAAAAACGGACGTGGCCGCGCAGCAAGTCGCCGTGTTTATTTGGCCGCCACGACCACTGCACCGCGGGCGCCCTTAAAACATCATCAATGCCCATCCCCCTCCCCCCCTCTCTCCCCGTTTTTAGTTCGGGGCAGAAAAGTAAAAAAAAAAAAACGACTTAATTCGACCTCTAAATGGAGTGACTTTCCTAACAGATCTAGTGTACGATTTAAATCTTGTGTTATTAATACACTTGCACGTTTAGAGGCAGGCAGAAAAAAATATCTTTAATCCGTTGAAGGACGTGTTTATTAAGTCACTTAAAAAAACTGATCGTCACCTGATGGAAGCAATGTAATCGGGTCCTAATCTATCCAATTAGTGTAGAAATGTCCTCACGTCTTAACTTATGACGGCTTGCATAGCGTGACGTCTTGGGACTACAACAGTCCCAAGACAATTTTCGACTGTGACGTCGATCGAGCTTTAATCGAGCCCGTATCGTATTAAGTACAAGCCTTGCGTCAATCCATTTTCCTGTTGTTTGTGGCAATTAAGCTTTAGTCGAGCACAATTTTACCTGCGAGACGGTAAGTCGTTGGTCATGATTGGTCGGTGTGTGCGCTCTAAACCAATCAGCGCTCAGCAACAGAGGGGACCGAGCCAGTGCTTGTCGGTAACAACAACTCTATTGAACCAAGAGGCAAAAAGTATTTCTCAGTGAAGGTGAAGAAAAATCGGAAGAAAGAAAATAACGAAAAGAAGGAAGAAATGAAAGGATAAAAAAAAAAATAAGCGAAAGAATAAGGAAAGGGGAAAAAAACTCTAATCGGCATTGAAGAGGAAGAATACCTTCCGGCGACTGGCTTGTACTGACAATACCATTAAGGTTGAGTGGAAAATCGATGGGGATTGCGGAAGAAAGCTGAAATCCTTCACCAACCAAAGTATTTTTTTTTCTTATGGCGAAGGTGTGACAAAAAAATAGGAAATCTTGCGCACAATTTTTTTTATGCATTTTTGAAAATTTTTAAATCTATTCCATGTGAAGCCAATCAACGGTAAAGCGGCGTGCGTGATCGCCCTCCAAACAAACGAACGTTGAATATCGAAAAAAGAAAAAAAAGGCGAAAAAAATGGTATGTTCCGAGGCCCACGACGTCAGTTTGGGTATAAGGTCTTGCCGATGTGTGAAAAAGGGGTAACAATATCAGGGCTCTACTATACAGTCCCGGCCGGATCTTGGATAAAAAATAGTATACGCGACTGGGTTGGACAATATGGCCGCTGAAAACGTCACTAATATAATTGATTTGTTCTGTTGCCGCTTTCTGTCAGCCGAGGGCACCATCTACAGTACAAAATGCCTATGTTCCTTCCCTTGCAACACTTCCCCAAGCACAGAGAAAAAGCTTAACTGTTGCTGAGTGATAACTTTAAAAACTATCTAAAATCTATTTTAAAAAACTACCTGTACCTTTACAGGTAATAAAAATTGTGTCGCAAATCTACGCAAAGATTAAAATTATTTTTTTTAAAACTGCCACTAACTGCCTGTAGATGTCGCGACTTACTGTACTAAGACGCAATTAGCTTGGCAATATTAGCAATTTTGTAATTAGTAATTCCCAAAACAGACCTCGAAGAAAATGGGCCAATCCTAGCGGCCATTTTGTCAACACTCCCCTAATATTGTTGTAGATCGGGCCGGATAGTTTTAATGGCCATGACAATATGTAGATAGTTCATGGAGTCTGCAACCGTGAGTCACTATAGTTACCAAGAATTTAGTTAGACCAAATACCTGGAACGCTGTGACCGTAACAGTGAGTGACGTCATGAATGATATTTGAACTATCTATCAGTAGAGGTTTTTATTCCATCATGGCGCCGATCATCAGCAGCTGCAGCTGCAGCATGCTCGTTAGGAAGAACTGAAGCCTCATTGTTAAATAGCACTACTTCAGCACATGCGAGTACCGCTGATGTTCTGAATATCTACATTATTAATACCGTAAGCGTTCGAGGATATCAGCATCATGGACAGCAATGCCGCATAATACACAGCTCGCACGTAGCTCTTCTGCAGTCGGATAATGGAAGCTACCGACTGGTGCATGATGGTGCCGCTCGCGATAGCTCCTCTACAATCCTATGATGGAATCTACCGACGGGTGCACGATGGTGCCGCTCGCGATAGCTCTGCTGCAATCCAAGAATGGAAGCCACCGACGGGTGTACAATGGTGCCACTCGTGATAACTCTTCTACAATCCTATAATGGAAGCTACCGACATGTGTCAGCATGCTGTCCTTAGACATGTCATCTTCACAGGTTAGATGGGTTGCTGTCCTTAAACCGGTTACCAGCTGGTGTCTTATAATTTGGACAAAGCCGGTATTGTGTATCAGCGAAATCCTGTTCAAAGCGGCTAAGATTACCTTGTCAACAGGCATTGATTCCTTAGGCTTAGCTTTTCGATTTTAGCGCCAGTCACAGCTTTTTGCAGTAGAATCGTAAATTACCCAGATAGGTGCGCTACAGCCACCATCATGTGGCTACATTTAGCACTCTCCTAAATTCATCGGAAAGACAGGCGGCTAATCAGAGCCGTTTACACTGCTGCCATTAAAAGTGGTGTCATGCTTGTTCTGTCGTTTAGGAACAGACTCGATGCTTCAGCATGTACATTAGCATAATCCACCATCATGCTTGCATTGTAAAGGCTTTACTCGGGTTACTTTGGTACAAGAAGGAATGGTTTCCTTCTATGGACATTGCACTGTTAAGAGAAATAAATGCATTATTGGTTTCTCGCTTCTATACAGTCCCATCGTTCCACTTTTTAACGTACGATAGTTTGAGCAGAAGCGAGCTATCCACAACACCTTTATTTCTATTGGAACAATGAGATATCCATGTAAGGATAGCTACCAGCCGCTAATAGTCGAGTGACTTGCTTTCTTTTGCTTAGTAAGGGTGCATTTATGCAACGACTCGCCTTCGCCTTCTTACAGCTGGAAGCTAGAAATCGTCTGAAATTCCAACATGGCGGCGGTTTTTGCTATGTCGACTCGCAGCAAAAACAGTCAATAATGCGAGTTCAGAAGCGACTGGGAAAATCTTGTCGGGAGGAATTCTTTATGTTATTGTCACGGATTAGAACACTTAAAGCATTTACTCAGACGACGTTGGATTTAGCTAATACAGGCTATGGCAACGACACCTTTGCTGCTGCGATTAAATTCTAGTTGCGATAATGCAAAGGCGAGTCGTTGCGCAGAGGCGCCCTAAGGATGCTCTATATGCGGCGACAATCGCCACCATTTGTTTTATATGTTTGCATATAGTATTATCTTAACGAAGAAAAAACTGCAGATCTGCCATCTTAAGTCGGTGGATGCAGCTGGAAAAATCTAGTCTAAGAGTCTACATATAGTCCAATGCTTTATCAGTGACGTCATGCCAAGGAATGGAAGTTTCATCGCGCGTTTAGGAATGACGTTGATGAGCCATGCCATGGTGACATTGTCGAGCTGTTTCGTGAAGGTTCTCGCGAACCCTCATTCTCAGCTGCCTCAACGAGTTGAACGGGTGCGGTGTCCTATACTCAGTTTTTTAGTAATTATACCGAACAAACTATGCACGAATCGACACAACTTAATATTAATAAAAGCTGAAAGTTAAAAAAAAATCACTTCAGTAGTTAAAAATATATACAGAGTAGCCACCAAGTTTTTATATTTAATTTTACTATGTGACCTTGCTCCCTTAAAGACCTGTATTGTTTAGAACCATTAGTTTTTCTGTTGTTTAACATGTTTTAAACGCTTCACTTGAAAACGGTTCTGATCTGGGAACCGAAACGGCGTGATTTCGTCTTTCACCTGTTACTTGAAGGCTACTCTGTATACTATATTTTTGATTTCATTAAACAGACAGTTAAAAAGTGCGCAAATTCACTAAACAATGCAACGTTTTGGTTCCCTGATCGGTACCGTTTTAAAGTTGAAAAGAAAAAGAAAAATCACTTTAATAATAACGCTGTCAATAGAGCAGCGTCACGTGACGTCATATTGGCTACAAGAGAGATACCTGCAAGGAGCACTAGATTGAAATGGTGGGTTAAACCAGTGAGTCAAGCCAGTGCTCTGAGAGTGGATTTCGTAGGCTTAAAAAACCGTTGTTTTCTCCAATCCCTTGTGCTACTATGGGTTGTAACGGAAAAGAAAGACCCCACTTGCTTAAAAATGTCAGCAACTGCCAACAAATCGTCAAAAATCGCGCGTTTTAGGCCTAAGAAATCCAGTCTAATAGCATTGGCTTCAGTAAGACGCTCTTCTTTTCCCCCACCAGTGCACCTTGCAGCTAACCCAGTTACTGGATCCGCCATAGAGTTATATACAATAATACTACGTCGTGTCACTGCCGTCGCGCCTCTATAGGCCTACTTGAGGCGCCTGTTCACCATTGCGATTGCGTTGCCCGTATTCTAAACACAGCGTCCACGTTCCAGATTGTCCGTCATCCAATAGGCTGATGTGGGTCACGTGATCTCGTTTTAGTTATGAAGATCGCGGCGGTGCTGCGAATAGTGTTGTTCCATTTTTAATTTACCGTTATTTTTTTCATATTGCTCGAAGATTCTACGTGCTGCATTTAGGAGATGAAAAGGTGAAAAAGCGCCTTTAAGAGCAATGCAAACACCGGGAATGGACTTCATTACACCGAACAACCGTACGCTGGCAATAACGTTTTATTGGTCGTGGGATGAGTGAGAGGAAATAAACACAAATTGCTTAGGGCCCAAACTGTTCTCCTTCCCTTGTTCTTGCTCTCCGAAACGCAGACTAGTGGTCCACCGTTTCAGGTTGCCCTTTTTCGGCAGCTCTATTAAAAGCCGTCAAACGCCCAGCGGCTTATTAACCCATGTTGTGGCCCTGACAACGCTCTCCAATGTCGGTCGCCACTCGCCATTTGGCGAATGAAAATCAGCAGTTGACGACTTGGAATTTAGCCTTACTCGCCAAAGTGGCGACTAGCAATAGAGAATGACATTCAAAGAGCGACATCTCGGGAACCGTACAAGTTAGAGACGAATGGTTTGCGGCGTTATGCTCAGTTTTACAAGGGCTACTTAACTGCTTTTTCTGCATTAATACTGGGGGTTAAAGAAAATGGTACAATTTCGTAAATGCATAACTTAGAAAAACCATGCATCGTGCAAGATGAATGTGGTGTGTGGCGAGTAGAATATGTAAAATGGCGAGTGCTTTTTTATGGTCTACTGGCCAAGTGGCGACTGCTACTGGATTGACATACAAGAGGGTTGGGCCCTGAGGCATATCTTGAAACATGAACCCGTCACCCTGATATGGGGTCCATTGCAGGGTCTTCAAACTAAGGTTTGATACTGCGCAGCTTTATGCCAGAAGAAAGAATAGACAAACTATTATGAGTGTGAAACAGGGAAATTACACCCTTTTTCTTGTTATGACTAAAATTGGTAAGAGCAGCAGCCGTTCATCAAAAATCTTTCCCACCGGGCCCCTTCTTTAGTTGAGCCACGAGGCACCCGCCTCAACTGCCTTGTGGGTAATAAATAAGCCATTGCAAGCGCCTTGTGTTATTATGCTGTTAGCCAGCTTATATATAAGAGTTGTTGCACTGCTCTTTAGCAAAAACTGGTTCAAAGCTAAAAAGCCTAAAACTACGTTCAAGTCTCCACACGTTTTGTGTCTTTATCAATGACGGTTTGCTGGAAAGATACACTGTGGTAGGGGTGGCATGATGATCGATAATTCGATAATATCGCGATAAAAACTTTCGTCGATTATCGTATCGCACCTTTTCTGATTTATCGTGCAAACCCCGCTATGCTTAAATTGTTATATCTCGGAAACCGCAATAGTTGGAACCAAGCGGTGCGTGGGGAATTACAAGGGCTCTCCAACCAAGTGTGCAATACTGTTGCTACCCGCTTTAGCTGATTGGAGAGTTAGTTTAATGCAAACAACATTTAAGCATTAAGTAGCAGCTCAACTGCGAAATTGATTCTACATGGTGAAGAAGTGATGGACAATGGCAAGTGCATTTTCATGTCTACTGCAACATTTGTGAAGGTTGCACTGTAAACTTAAAAAAAAAATTATTCCAGCCTCAAAATTTATTTTATCGAGATATCGATTATCGCGATAATTTTAAAAAGTTTTGTGTCGTGCCATCCCTACACTGTGATATGGTGCTGCCTTACATTATATGTTCGTTAAACCTTACCGTAAACATCGAAGGAGTTCGTTTTTGTTTTCTAATTCGTGCTACTTGACATACAAACGAAACAACCTATACATAAACCAATATGAAAACAAACCTCTAGTCTAATGTCTTGCAGCAGGCTTTAGCTTAATAACAATGAAAGAAACAGTGTAAAACAATCAATATGGTCGTTTACGGAGCTCCCTAACCCCTGAACCATTGTACCAATTAGAAAAGGCCTTATGGAAAGGGCACATCCACAGAGCAATACGTGAAAATGAGCTAAGAACCAGCTTTATAGGGCAAATAGTTTGTTCTGTAGACAGAGTAGTATAAATGTCGTGCCAAGAACATGCCAAAAACGAATTCATCATGTTTCAGCTCAGGTCCAGAGCTCCGATTTGTCTCGGCGTATTTTAATGAATTTTGGTGTATTTGTTGACAACACAACTTACCTAACAACTTTAATCAAAAAATATTCACAGACGGTGAAGATATTAAGTGTCAACATGTTGGCTTTAACATGGGAAGTTTAGGTCAAACATTTACAACCTTTACCAATAAGGAACTTAAAGCATAATGTTAGTCCAACAAAGTAGTCCGTCTGCACGGGTTTTAGTTTTAAGTTGCGCCATTATTTTTAAGCCGTTAGCATTTTCAAATCCATATGTAACGAGCAGTTTAAAAGCCAAAGCTTAATTACGCTAGAATCTAAAATCTGCGCTCTCGCTCGAATTTGTTCGTGGACTGAAAACCCAATTACCAACTCAAACCAATGATGGATTGCTAGAGAAAGAATTCTTTGGAAATTAATTATGTGGCTTTGTTCGTAGTTTCAACAAATTTTACAATGCATACACTGTAATAAATTATCTTGTTTCCATCGTGCTTGCTGTTGGGATTATGCTGGCTAATTGCGATTGGGAATTACTTTGGTTTCTATGGTAAACAAAAACCTTTTTTTTCCCTTTCCTTCTTGTGCGCGATTTCCAATGCGAAATCTTACATAAGAATCAAATTATGTTTTTCTATATGAAATATGAAATAAAAGACGGAAAGCCAAAGGCTCAACAAGAATTAAATAAATCCAGATGCAAACCTATTTACGTTGCCTTTTGGACTTATATGTCAGACTGCCTGAGCGGGGAATCGAACCCACGACATTTGAAACCAAAAGGGAGAGGTCCTACCGCTGAGTCATACTAACACGGCCAAAAAGGAAACGTCCAGAGGCAGCATTTAATACGATTGGAAAGTGTATATGTTTATATGTATACATGCACGTGTTAAATGCTGCATATAGACGTTTCCTTTTGGCCGTGTTAGTATGGCTCAGCGGTAGGGCCTCGGCCTTTGGTTTCAAAGGTCGTGGCTTTGATTCCCCGCTCAGGCAATCTGACATAAAGTCCAAAAGGCAACGTAAATAGATTTGCATCTGGATTTATTTAAATCTGAAATTGATGGAACTGGTGCGTTTTCAAGGTGGGTATTTTTGCAGTAAATTTCGATACCATGTAAAAAAAAAGTGTTTAGGCTAAGAAAAGAATTGTTTCTCAGGTTCTGGTGGTAGGTTTTCGTAAGTGATACGACATATTAGCGATGTTCTGCCTGTCCTTTAGTACGCCTAAAACTAACTTCAGAACGACTGTACCAACTTCAATGGAATTTGGTACATGGAAACTTGACGTAAATTTATCACCCAAATCCAAATTTCGTCAAAATCGACTGAAAATAATATACGGCACAATGAAGGATTTAAAAAATGCATGACGCTAACGTCACGCATTATTAAAATAGGATAATAAATGGCGCTGTGGCATGGCGCCTTCTAAATTGTAAATATTTATTGATAACTACCGTGCGTTTCTTTTCGTTGCTGTGCTAAAGCTATTCGCTAAATTGTAGTTTCGTTTCCCTTTACTCGTATTTTTTCCTCGCGTCTCCTTTCCTCGTTTCGAGCAGTGCTAGCATTCACTCTGTTAGCTTGGTTGCCGAAACAAAATGACCGCCTCCAACCAATAAAAACTTAGCATCTACTGCAAACACGGCCGTGATTTAATCTTCTGTACAGCGAAAGCTGGGAAGACTATAGCAACGACTAGAAACGGTAACCGGGGGGGGGGGGGCTGGCCCCTGCCCTCATGGCAAAGAGTGTCCCTTTTCTTTAAAAAAAATGGCCGACATTTGGTGAAAAGGTCCAAACAAAGTAAAAAAAAACGGACAATCGGCTAAAAAAGTGATGCAAAGAGGGGCAGACAAGGTTTAAAAAAGGAAGGGCAAGAAGAGGTGAAAACACCACCAAAAAAGTAAGGTGCCCCTGACCTCTCGGGGGGAGGGGGTTGTAGACGTTCCTGGCAACGACTTTGTTCGTCCGTCCGTCCGTCCGTCCGTCGCCTTTTTCTATTCCGGATTGGTACCAGATAGAGTGCAAACTGTGTTCGCCGTTAAATTAAGCCTCCAAAATTTATTAAAATGAATTAAAAAAAAAAAACCGGAAGTATGAAACGGAAGGACCCACAAGTGTCCGGAAGTGGTCGACAAGTGAGCCCATCATCTACGGAACCGTACTAGACAGAGACAAACGGTTGTCACCGTTAGATTCAACGTCCAGAAATTAGTTTTAATGAATTAAAAAAAAACGGAATTATGAAGCGGAAATGGCTGACAAGTGAGCCCATCGTCTATACGGAAAGGTACCAGATAGAGACAAACGGGTTTCACCATTAGATTCAGCGTCCAAAAATTAGTTCAAAAATGAATTAAAAAAAAAAAAGGAAGTATGAAGCGGAAGTGGCCTTAAAGTGGTGAAAGTGTACAATTTAAGACCGGTTGCGACTAGGTGGTTGCTGCAGCCGCTTGTTTATGGTTACAGTGAATGTAACTGAAACTATACAATTGAAAGCAAGCAAAACAATGAAACATACCCACAAAACATTATTTATCCTTTTCGAGTGCTGAACACGTGACGTCATTTCCCGCGATTTGAGCTATTACGACAATCATTGTAAGTTAGCTGAAGTCGTTTTTATTTATTTTTTTTAATTTTTAGCATGTTAAGTAGTTAGCTATGTGCTAATCTGCCACGGTGTTGTTAATTTTGGTCATCTAGCTGTAGTGACGTAACGTCACGGCCACCCGAGAGCCGCGAAGCAAATGCTTGTTTGTAGTGGTTTCTTCCTTACATTGTAATTTTCAAAACTAGAAACAACAGAGAACAAACAGTAAGTCCATATTAGTAACAAGAGCCCGAATCTGGAACGAGTCGTTGAGCTTCCTGCAAGGTGCACTGAAGGTAAAAAAAAAAACGTTTTTAGTCACGCTAATGCTGTGTGAGGGGATTTTTTTTGGCTTAAAAAACATTGTTTTGTCCAATCCCTTACACTTCGAAACATATATTATTAAGGTTGTAAATCGGAAGATTTTTAAGTTCATGAAATCAGCTCTCACGGCATTGTCTTGACGACAAAACTACACTAATGAAATTAACTGAAACGCTCCTGAACGGCTTTGCAGAATCATATCCGAATTTCAGGCATGTCTTAAAAATGGTAATTATATTAACGGTAATTATACAGTTTAACCGAACAACGCCAAATCGCTAAATTTTGGTACTCACCGACTCAGATCGTCATCCTAACACCATTTCACATTTTAAAAAAACCGGGGGGGGGGGGGGGGGTCTTAAGTGCTGAAAAAAATATTGAAAACGCGTAAAACGATAAAACGGCCGTATTAAAGCGCCGGCCATCTTGCAGACTACAGAGTAGCAGGAAAAGCTGGTGTACATCACAAGGAAAGGAAACGGAAATTATTTTCCTTCCGCGCGGGTTCCTACCCTAACCTAACTGCCAATAACATCAACACCACACAAAACTGACAATAACAAAGCAACGAAAGAAAGAGTTCCGTGTACTTTTGTTATGGTTCAAATCAGGTTTTCCGGCTACCCTGCTTCCCGTATCAAAGACCTGACAATATGATGCCTGCCACCGCCGTATCTTTATCATGTCTGTGACTAGTATTTTACGTTTTTTAAATAACTTTTTTGAAAAGTTTAAACATGTTTCTCCCGGGTTTTGTTATGCGAACTGGTCTTAGGATGTCGATCTGCGTTGGTGAGTCCCAAAATTGAGTGATTTGGCATGGTTCGGCTCGGTTAAACTGTAAAATTACCACGTTAAGGGCGCGTTTACGCAAAAAGGCCTTCTCGCTCGCCGAAAGCTATTTGCTAGTCAACCGTTATTTATTTATGATTAGTTTCCCGTTGCTACTAAATGGATGCGATAATAGATAACAAATTATATGTATTATAAATAAATAACAACACGGACAAAGAACAAAGTGCTACAGTAATTTTAAACATTGCTACAATTTCACGCTCTTTCCAAAATTTGCTATTCTCCGTCAAAGTACAGCTTCTAGCAAAGATCAAACGTCGGTAGAATAAATAGCTTCTCGTAGCGAGAATTCAAAATCCAGCATAGCTATTTCGTGGCTATCGAAGCGAAGACAAACCGTCGAATGCCGGCATACAAAAAACAGTATGTCGTCTTGTACTGCAGTAAAAATTGTTTTCATGTTGTCATAACGACGCTGAAATGTTGCAAGCATCATACGCTGTGTCACGAGGCACGTGGAGAAGATTTGCGTCTGCGTCGTTGCCATGGTTACTAACACGCATAGACAACTCGAAAGCCGCATACTCCGGTCATGGCCACTAAACTAACTGGCCCGCTCTACAACAATATTAGGGGGGTAGACAAAATGGCCGCCACGTCTGGTTCATTTCGTCGAGGTCTGTTCTTCGAGGTAGCAACTTTGTACGGTGCGACGCGATATCTATTGGCGGCTAGTGGCGGTTTTCGAAATAATAATTTAAATTTTTACGTAGATTTTAGTGGCAAATTTTTTTATTATTGATAAGAGTATTTTTAAATGGTGTTTAAAAATATCACTCAGCCACAGTTAAGCTACTTCACTGCGTTTGCAAAAAAAAAGCAACACGTTCGTTGGCAGTTTGTACGGTGGGTGTCGCCCTCGGTTGACAAAATGCGGCAACTCAATCGCATCTATACTACTATACTACTATTCCAAGGACTATACTTGGACTATACTACTACTATTCCAAGGTCTTTGATCGCATCAGCGGCACTTTCGGTGGCCATATTGCCAACGCAGTCTTGTAATGCTATTTTTCATTCAAGATCCGGCCAGTACTGTAGATAGCCCTGCTCTGGTAAAGGCGAGAAGCAGCCATCAGATTTAGTATTGATCAAGTAAAAGCTAGTGAGCGAGAAAACTGTCGTTGCATAAACGAGCCCTAACACTATAGAAAATCAATTAATTGGCGGAGCGAGCGAAGCGTAGCCTATAACGGACACCAAATTGCAAAATGTTGGTTGGTTGGTTGGTCGGTTGGTCCGTTGGTCCGTTGGTTGCACATTTTTAGTCTGGGTGGAGCCCAAACGAAAGATTGGATTGGAATGAAATTTGGTACAACGCTTGATACCCCAAACAGTATTGCTGAGCCAAAATTTGACGTAAATCGAACAATTATTACGGGAGAAATAACAAATTTTCGAATTTATTTCTAACACTCACCATTGTAAATTTGGAATCGTGAATAGTTAGGAATTCCGACAAAGCATACACTGTGCTGTTGGTAATCAAGTAAACTTTAAAAAAAAGCCAAAATAAATCATCGTAGCTTCCTTACAGCTAACAATCTTTTTTGACGTAACTCAACAAAATAATAACATTTGATCATAACACTTTAACCACTAGAGGAAACCAAGCAAATGGGAAAAAAACCGGAAGGATTCGTTAACGACTCACATTCGTTTCATGTAAAAAAGAATGCTTGCAGGAATTCAGCCAACATGGCAACCAAAGTGGCGTTGACGCTATATCAACGGGAATCTCAAATTTGAAACATCAAATCGCCGCTGCAGGAGGAAACCGTTCATATAATACGACAGTACACAGCAGGCTACGTATTTATATCACAACACAGAACAATAATTTGGCTTCGTATTGTAATTTCAAGATTTCTAGATTGGTATGGAAACTACTCTCTCCATCCCATGTTGCCAGAATAAATAGGCCTAACATCGACCCCAATAGGCCTAATTTCTCTACTGTTGTCGCTTACGAAACTAAAACGGGACTAACAATTAGGCTTAAAATTAGGATTTAGAATTATTTAAATTCTATCTTCACAGCAAGCTAACACCGGCTGATTAACAATTGTAATAATTTCAATTTAAAAAAAATTAGCGTTTGGCGTTGCAGTACGTGCCAGAGGTGTGCGCTTCAACATTGTCGTAGAAGGCAGCGTAGAGAGCCGCGGATGTTTCGAATCTTTTGATTGTTGTGAAGTACTATCGTTACTGGTGATTGTTTAGCTTGCAATTAAATGCTTTATTGTTAATATTTTAAATCTAGGAAAGATACTCTGCAATAAACATAAACAATGTAAGCATTATTGACGGCGGCACGTTCTTTGCCAGCTTAACCACGGCGGTTAACGTTGTATTTTACAACGGCGGCGACGGCGCAAAGAGGCTGCAAATAACGAAACGGATACTAAATATGGGTGCAAACGAAAGTATCTTAAAATTAATATGAAACGTAGCCTAGCTAAAATGTAAAAAACACCAGCAAAAAGCTTCAGCTCAACTGTAGCCAAATGAATATTGCCCCGAGCGTTTTAAGGACCATTAGCAAACATTGCAAAGCCATTATAATGCGAGGAAATACAAATTTAAAATAAATTTTTCTTCGCTCCGCCTACAATAGGCCCAAAGCCTGTTTCCTAGTTTATTACACAGTCTTTCGCTCGGCCGATAAACTGAAGTCTTATAGCTGAATTGTTTAGTCCTAATGGGTTCTTGTTTACTAAAATGTAAAGGATTCTACTGGTGAATAAAGGGATTGTTAAGCCTTCCCAACACCATACCCTACCCATCCGTAAAACCAACCTACAACTGTAAACTAACAATGAAGCCTTCGCAGTCAGCAAAGCTCCGTCCATAACCTTCATCAGGTAGCTTTATGTTAAAACGACGGTCCCCCGAAGAGGAGGGAAATTGTCCCGAAGAGATGGGGAGATTTTCTCCCAGCGTTATGAAACGGCACTAACAAAAGGTGGTGTTGGCACCACAACCGCTATTCAGGGAGCTTCGCCGAAAAGGATAGGCGTTGAGGAAAGGGCTTCCTGCTGGTGTTGATGGCGTATTATTCTCCGATGACGTACGTACCTTTAAGTTTAGCAGACCCCCCACTGCCGTTTGTTGTTGCAAAGCATTTGAATGTAACGGGAAGCTTGTTTACCATTACGGCTTTGTAAGCTTGGTTGCATCATGCTGAGGTCGGTTGTACGAGATAAGAATGAAAAGGTGAGGCAGGGTTGAGTTAGATGAGGAAGACGGGAACGCGTTTGGCAGTGATAGCCGTTCGCTAAGATGGTGGTACTTAATTACGTTGAGGCGTGTGTAGAGCCGACGCCAGCGTTTCATGATTACCTGGGCGTTGCTGGGCGGTGACAAATGGACCGCATACGCGAGGAACGCGCGCAGGTGAGTAAGTGAGGAAGACCAGTTTCCTCCCTCCCCAGCCTCCCGTCATCCCAGCTGGAACTTTTTGAGAGTAAATGTGATAGCCTGTTGAATTATTAAAGATTACTTTTTCGGGAAAGGACTTGCTTAAAACTAAACGATTCATGTTGTTTGATTATCCGTTAAGAATTTTCTCTGTCAAGAATTCTACTGGTTAAACAATCAGGTGGTTGTTTAAATGAAAGGCAGAATTTGTACAGGGGTTTTGACAACCTAGAAATGTCCTGGAAAATTTTAATGAATTGGCGGAGTAGAAAAGTAAGAAAAAAACAAAAACAGAAGGGTCGAGTTCTGAGAGTGAGTGTACTCCACCCAATTTTCGATTATTTTCGCTCTTGGTGCGATGCCAGATAGTAGTAATATTCTACATATGGCCTGTGAGGATGCATCGTTTGAGATCAGACCATATCAGGGATCAGACCATATCAGGATCAGACTCTATCAGGGATCAGACCATAATTATCAGGGATCATGACCAGAGCCAGAGCGAGTGGGCGGACACAGGCTTTGCATTCCAGTGTGGTGGCAGGGGGAAGAGAGGGGGGGGGGAGGTGACGGGCGTGAGGGGGTGGCTGTTTGCTAGAACGGCGTATGTCATGTTTGGGTCAGTTAGTAATAATAATTGTTAATAGTAATAAGCTTTGTACTTACTTAATGCTAGTACTATTACATAATTAAGTAGAAAGGTTATGAAACAGCTTTTTGTACCAGCCGAGAACAACGTTTTTTCCCAGATGCTCACTGTTGCTTATAGTCAAATCACTTTTCGAGGATCACAAGTGGTTAAACAGGCGCTTTCATTGTTAAAGAGGGTTTATAGCGTGCCCTAGTCGCACAAATTTAGTAGAAGTAAATTTTAAAAATTCGTTGTAAGATAAGTCGATGAGGTTAAGTCAAACATCTGGTAGATAAGGAGGAGAGCATCACTCAACCATGTATCAAGTCGATTTAGTCGGTCTTCACACGTAAGTCATGGAATCGTCATAAAAAGAACACCAAAAAGTTCGCTTAAATTCACTTCAAGGACACCTATTTCGTCCTGCAAATTTTCGACATCCCTCAGATGTCTTCTTGAGGGGATGTTCGGACTTTAAACTACATCTTTCTTTCTGACCACTTGTGCATTCAAATTAAATTGGTCAGAACGAGTTCGAATGCACAAGTGGCCAGAAAGAAAGATGTAGTTCAGAGTCCGAACATCCTCGAGGCCTGAAGAAGACATCCGAGGGATGTCGAAGATTTGCAGGACGAAGTAGGTGTCCTCGAAGTGAATTTAAGCGAACTTTTTGGTGTTTTTTTTTTATGACGATTCGATGTTTTCACTGTATTGACCATAGCGATATATTTCAAGTCATGGAATGTGCGGAGTAATCATTCTCTGTATTACTTCGATAAGTAATGGTCAGGTTTATACAGTGTTGCAACAGTGAAAATGACAAATGCATGGCAATTTGTTTAATCGTAGGACAGGTCTAAATGTCACATCGTCAAGACACAGTGGCGAGAAATTTTCAATAGCTTTAAACTACACTACTAAGGACTTTCCATAATCATTAAAATTATGAACACAAACCAATAATCTCCCCCCCCCCCCCCCTTAACTTTGCTGCTGATTAACTGTCGCTAACTATTGATTCCGTTTTCCTTCGTGTAACTCCCTGAACTGCTCACCAAATCAACCCGAAGACAGGCTACTGTAGGCTATTTACGGCCGTTAGCGACAAAAGCAAATAAACTGTCGAAAAGTGATCGAAAACAGCCAAACGGCATTTAATGAACAATTACGTCGCTCTTCGTTGTGTCTTAATTACGAGTTACGTCAACTCCATGTCGACGGGTAACACCCTGACTTCACGTTTAATTTCGATGCCTCAGACGATGTCATCCGATGTTCTCGAGCACGATGACAAAATGACAAACAAGTGTGTTTACTGTATCTTAAATTGAGTCTGACCTTTCAAACCTAACAAGTATCGATTGTATTTTGCTAACGCCCCCCCCCCCCCCCCCCTTCCCCTTGCCCCGAAGTTAGTTTCCCTGGAGGCACACATTTTGCCGAACTTAATCTTAATGATGTTTGTTTTGCTGTCATCGAGGCAGAGTTTACGTTTCCACGGTTCAACGATGTTATTTTTGCGGTAGCTGCTTGTTAAAATTGGTCAACCTAAATATTGTACGCTCACGGTCATCTAGCCTAATGTCAATATTTTTCTTTTTCTTCGTAAGGTTGGGATGGTGAGGGGGATTGGGGGCGTTGGGGGGATGGTAAGTTTTCGAAGCACCCCTGGAAGTGATCCGCATTCCTCCGCGAGTTGTCCTGAAAAAGTCTCCGAAGGTAGCTTGGAGACCTCACTTGCAAATTACTGTCTGCTGGTGTTCGTATCTGGTCGGGGATAGCCGTTGGCCCCTTAATGACGCGTTGCCCTGGCAACTGGACTTTGTGACGGACGGAGGCAGGGCCCACGCTTGATTGTATTTGCCCGCCACTTGGTAAGTATATGGCGCTAGTGTGCCCCGTTCTGATCCCAGGGGCCATCTAGAAGTCGGCAGTAGATGTTGTCAGCGAACCATTTCAAGCATTACGGCCGACGGGGCTCCAACTCTACCCGCCCAACCAACCTGGAAGATGACAGCTTTTTAGAACTTGAATCAGTCTCGGCTGAGGTTGTTTTTCTTCTTCTTTTTTTTTTTTGGACGCTGAAATGTCCTGAAAAGTACTACAACGACTAAAAAAGGATCACCTTATCCTTTTTAATACCACGCGTCACACGTCGAATTAATGCGATCGTGCAAGAAAAATGGGCCTTGGACAAATCGTGTCAGCCACATCTAAAAAAAATGCTAGACACATTTGTTCAATGATGATCTGACGAAATCCGTGAAAGTGTGGGTGGTTTGCAGGTTAGAAGGTTAAGCACTGCAAGCTTAGAGAATACGTAAAATGTGAAACAAAAGAGCTAACCTCTAACGAGGTCTTTTGACGCTAAACCATCGGTTGTACTATCAGGACACTAAGGGATCTAGACGTACAGACGTGTGCTAATATGAATAATGACAATGGCAGTAGCGTAGTAACTGCGTAGTAGCGGCACGTCAGCTCTTCTATATTATGGTCGGTTAGAGGCTAAGATGGTGAGGTGGCTGCTATAGGGCTCGGCCGATATGACTCTTTACCGATCCGAACCGATACTGATGAAGGGTAAACCGAACGATACCCATGTCGATACCGATAATAATAATAATAATAACATATGCTTTATTAAGTACAAGTACATTGTTTCAGGTACAAGCACCGGCACGAAGTCCCAATGGACTTGTATGTGCAAGCAAACTATATATTAATAAACAAAAACGGAACGTTAAATGTTTAGAGTAAGGGTCTAAAAGTCAAAACCTAGAAGGAACACGGACAAGGTTTGACAGTAAGGGTCTAGGTGTAAAATTTTGTAAGAGGCTGGTAAGCATTAGACCCTTACTACCCTGTGGTTAGCTTATAGTTCTACTCTATTCGGACAGAAAGTGTGTATGAACGATTGTAGCAGGTTTTCTTTGTTCTTAGAATATTGTTATGGAACTTTAAGAACATAATTTTCTTGTAAAGTTTGGCATTTTGTGTCTTTTGATGCTTTAGAGTTTTTTTTATTATATTTCGTAGATTTACGGCAGAGGATAACCAGTAATGCTCTCTGCTGCGAATACCCTGCAATGTTACTAAATCGAAAAATAATTTTCAACATACAGTAAAGCAGTAAACCTATATCATACTACCACTGGATCATCACATGGGAGGATTTCCAGTTTTTCGTGAAAATGTTTTTATTTCTGACCACCGGGTAGTAAGGGTGTAATGCTTACCAGCCTCTTACAAAATTGTACACCTAGACCCTTACTGTCAAACCTTGTCCGTGTTCCTTCTAGGTTTTGATTTTTAGACCCTTACTCTAAACATTTAACGTTCCGTTTTTGTTTATTAATTCGTGTTACTTTTAGAATTGCAGCTAAACTGTAAAACTTGAGAGAGACCCAAGGCTGCCTCTTACTAACACTGGCTATCGTCAGTGTTAACAATAGAAACAAATCCTTTAATCTTCAGTCTTGCAGCTGGCGTTTGCTAATTAGCATTGTTGCATAGTAACAATGTTTAAAACAATGTAAAACAATCAATCTGGTCGTTTAGAGCTCCATAACCCCTGGACCACTTGACCAATTAGAAAATGCCTTATGGAAAGGGCACATCTACAGAGCAATACCTGTAAAATGAGCTAAGAACCGGCTCCATAGGACAAATGGTTCGACCTGTAGAGAGGACAGACGAAAGGTGTACATCCCCAGAACAAGACCAAGAACAAGACTAAGACCAAGAACAAGAAGTTGTCTATTTGGCCCCTCTCTGTATCTCGGGTTTGGCTCGCCCGAATTTCAAAATTTTTGGACTGCAGACAGGCCTTGACTATAGTCAAGGCTAGATTCCAAATTTGGTTTTAAAATGTTTACTTTTGACGGAGTTATTAGCTCTCAAAGTTGAAAGTTTAACACAGAGATCCTAGGTCGACCCTTACTAACACTGGCTATCGCCAGTGTTAATTTTCATAATTCAATTAGTTATTAAATTTCCAAATTGTTACAGTGTATATAATATTTTTTTACTTTAGTTAGACAGCACAATAATTTTTTTTTCAATTTACCATTACTAATTATTTACATACATACACACTATGAGTATATACAAACACTATTATATTTACACTATTTTATAGTTAATGTTAGTACAGTTGATTTCTTAACTTTAAAAGCTTCTTCATCTTTATGCTTTTTTTTGTTGAGATTCAAGTAACCATTTCTTGACTTTACTCCGCATTTCTGTGTTGTTTAATATTTCTGAATTCACTTGGAATTTTATTAAATTCAAAAGGTATCATATCGTATTCATATTTCTTTTTTCGTATGAATTTCGCCATTTTGGTTCTTGTAGCCACTTTTGATTTTCTCAAGTGCTTCTATTTAACTTTATTTTACATTCATTTTTATAATAATTATTTTTTTATTATGTACCATTTTAATGTATCAATTTTCATAATTTTTTATTTATTGTAGATTTCGTTACTATTTAATGTTTTTTTTTTATTTTTAAAAAGCACTTTAATTGCTTTGTTAGTAATTTTTTGCGTTTGTGCCAAAATACTTTTCGATGTAGTGCCATACACTGTTTCAATAATAATGAAAATAATAATAACAACACTAATAATAAAAGACTAAAAATAATATTTCCATACAAATGCAACTTCAGTTTCTAGTTTTACTTGGGTTCCAATTGCTTAGATTATCCAAAAAGCTCTGTGTAGCAGTACGAGCATTTTTACTATTACTCCTACGTACGGCTTCAATACATTCATTTTCTCAGTTGAGATTTTAAGCAGATGAGACTTAGTAGGGTTGGAACTATCACGTTGCTACATTTTCATTACATTTTCATTACAAACTGAGCAAATGGCTTTGCTTTTCTCACTTAGTTGTTTCTTTTGCCGCGCTTGGGGTCAAGTTTTGCGGGGAAAACGGTTGCGTTTCTTGGCGTGAAGAATATCTGTATCGGAAGCCATGCAGTGGTCCGATACCGATATGGCATAAATACCGATAAATACAGATCAAGGCCAGGATCGAGCCTGGACCTCCCGGGCAGGAAGCAGTCGTGCTAACCGCTCGTCCACCTGTCCCCTACTTACATTAGCCTCAATGTTGCCAACAAAATGGTGGAATAGACCAAGTCGTTATGCAATTCAAGTGTAGTTGTTTATTTTACTTGTTGTTCTTTATAGTAGTAAATTTTAATGTTCAATTTTCAAATTCAAAAATTTGATTTTCTGTAAGTTTACGTGACAGGTATTTATTATATTTAAATTTTATTTTAAATAGCCTTTTTAATTGTCACACTGCTTCACACGAAGTTTTAAAGTCAAATGTAAACCGCCCAACACGTTCGTATAGTTGGAAAAGAGCAGCAGCATCAGTTGACATTATTTTGGGCTGTAACTAACGCCCTCGACTGACGGAAAGTGGCAACAGGACAAATCAACCGTATCAACGCTTTTTTTGTGTGTGTTAATTTTTAGCTTTTGTACTGAGGAGGTCTCAAATCTGGGTCAAACATTGTACATGTTCTTAAAAGTTTTTAAACTTTAAGCTGCAGCTACTCATGATTGATTGAGGACTTTGGAAAAGAGCTGTCTTCTCTGCATGAAGAAATATTTTTAAGCCAATCAGTGATTGAGGGAGGAGCTAAAGGAAAGTAATTGCTGATGACGTCAACCCATGAGTCCAAACTCACGGCCTTTTAAGTTGGTGGTCGTTAAGGGGTTGTTCCAAACATTGCCTTTTGTTCTCTGTAGCTAGTTCAACACTGCGTATACTTGACTCGTAAAAGAGTCTTGACCATGTGGCGAAATTCATTCCCCTTTTGTTGATTAATTTACGGTTATACGCGGTTTAATCAACGCTTGATATAACTTTTGGGGTTTCATGCAACCGACTGTTGTTCCGTTTTTCCGTTTTCCGTCCCTCCCTCCCTTTTCGTATATTTTAGTTATTGGAAAGCGGCTTGGCGGTTTATTTTTCCAGCGAAGCGCGTAGTTAATAATTTGAAGCCTTAATTTGTAAGCAACGTAATAATTGCGGGAGTGTAGCGTTATAATTAAAGGTAATGAGGCCAGTGAGTAATTGAATAAAGTGGACTCGCTCACTCTTTTCCTTTCGTCGCTCTTGTTTGCAACTTGCGCCCAACTGCATGAATAATCTCCCATCTTGTTGTTTGCTTGTCTGCATTTTAAAAATGGCTGCTGTGACTTGGCATGCTAATTAGGAAGCATTTAGGATTTAAGGGGAACGTCTGCTTTCGCCTCTACCACTAATTAACGGACAATTTCGTGAAGACTTGTAAGGCTTAACACCAGTTTCTACCTGTGAAATACAGCGGTGGAAATCTTGTTCTTCTTGGGGATGTTTTTCTGACCCCATCTGCTGAATAGGGTCGTAAGCGTGGGGGAGGGGGTTGCCTCCCGTGTAAGGCTATGGGGGCGTAAAAGCTACAAGAACATTTTTTCTGTTCTTTTTTAATTTTGTGTAACAGGAAGGTTTAACGTGAACTAAGCAATACAGCAATGTTATGGGAGCAAAATTGTTTGTGCTTCGTTGCTGTTTTGACCTGGGTTCCGTTAACCCTGAACTAAGAATGACACTAACTCGTTTTTGGGTACTAATCGAATTGTTGTTTTGGTGAGAAGTCTACAGATCAGGGGGGGCCTAGTCTCGAGTTTTCAAATCGCAGGCGGTTTTACCAAAAAGAGCGCCAAAATCATGGCTCGCCCATTTTGTCCTACGTGACTTATGATAAAACCGCATGCGATTCGAAAACTATCAAGTCGAGACTAAGGGGCCCAGGGGGCTTAGTCTCGACTTGATCGTTTTCAAATCGCATGCGGTTTTATCAAAAGTCACGTGCGATAGAATGGGCGAGCCATGATTTTGGCGCTCTTTTTGGTTAAACCGCATGCGATTTGAAAAGCGCAACTCGAGACTGGGGCCCCAGAACCTTAAGGAATAGAGAGGAAAGCGATAGCGATAACTTAACTCGACTTTTCCGGAGGTGCCCTGTACACGTTGTCTCACGACTTCGTCATGTTGGGTAGTTTACCTCTGGATGCGAGTGGCATGCGGCTGTGGACAAGTTGAATACAAGTTATGACGTTAGCAAGTTATGACGTCAGCAAGTTATGTCACTTTCTTGTTTCGTAAATGCTTGCGTCTTACTGTTTAGTTTTGAACACTGTTTAGGATGTATATGATAGCGCGCGAAGCTCCCCCCTCCCCCCCCCCTTCAGACGTTGTTTCACATCACACCTGGGAGCCTCACGCGTCCACACTGTGTTTCATACTGGGTACCTGGCACGTCCAGCCGTGCGCGTCCATAGGTAATGTACCATGAGTCCTCGACGCACAGCAACCACCACCAACCACCAGCAACCAGTAAGCTGTCCACTTAGACTTAACAACGATATTAGGGCAATAGACAATATGGCCGAGGGTATTGTTATACGATGTATAGTGTCCGCGGCCTATCTTGAGTTCGCCCCAGAACGAATACAGATTATCGATTGTATGTTTTCGATAGCAGAGCACCTTGTTGATATCCTAGATGGTTACAAAAACAACGGCGGCCGTCGATTAAAGCCGCTCCCTCCAGGAAGATGTAGCCGCTCATAAAATACCTGCAGGACTCAAGATACGCTGCGCGAACAATAGTCATGTTCGACAGAGTACAGCCAGATGGCTAAGCACGGTTTTTCGCACAGGGGCTTGTAAAACGCGCCGCGATTATTAGAAGTGAAAATACATCATTCTGCTTATACTTTTCATCCGTGGGGTGCGTACTAAAAGTCCTTGCGGTTTTCGTGGATAGATCGCGACATCTGCTGATGACTAGTGACAATTTTCAAATTCAAAAATTTGATTTTCTGTAAGTTTACATGACAGGTATTTATTATATTTAAATTTAATTTTAAATAGCTTTTTTTAATTGTCACACTGCCACACACGAAGTTTTAAAGTCAAATGTAAACAGCCCAACCCGTTCGTATAGTTGGAAAAGAGCAGCAGCATCAGTTGGCGTTATTTTGGGCTGTAACTAACGCCCTCGACTGACGGAAAGTGGCAACAGGACAAATCAACTGTGTCAGCGGTGCTTTCGGCGGCCATATTGTACAACCTTTCTGGCGCATGTTGTTTTGCTTTCGAGGTCCGGCCGGTACATCCATAATCCAACTGCAAAACGATGCGAGTTTACCTGATTCGATGTAAGACAGGTCCGTGTAACCCTGTGTAGAACTGAAATGAAAAATAAATGAGGAATATGTAAGAAATGACTGAGATATAAAAGGGCAGCATATAACGAGAAGCCCGTCGTCTCGTCTCCCAGTATTACGATGAGTGATAGGGCAGTCAAATCGAAAATATGTATAAAATCGTATCCTTGTTTGAATTTGGGGGTTGGAATAAAAACCCTCTTGTCGCCCACTTGCAAGGCAAAGATTACCACTTGCTCTTACCCGCGAATAATTCTGACGTGCGCCAATTTGCAGTTAATTAGCTGTGGGTGGCAAGCTGGTTTTCGGGGAAATTCGTGATTGATGATTAAGCCTTGTGAGAGCGGATAAAAGAGGCCGATGATTACCGGTAAATTAGCGATGTGGCCAAGCGGGAAATCTACTTCTTAGAAACCATCACAAGCTTGAGTTTCTTTTCATCTGAAATGGATGTTTCGTAATGTGGCGTTAGCTATTTTCGAACTTCTTTCAGCCTCTTGTTTTTTTTTTCTTCCTGCACTGTTCCGTTCATTTTTTCAGTTTTAGCAAAAGTGTTTTCACGATGTTTCAGTTAACGAGGGACGAGTCCATAGCTACAATTTTACGATGTTTCTTCTGCCATTCAACTTAAATGGTGTTCGTCAATCTCCAGAATTAACTTTGTTTTCTAAAAAAAAGATTTTTCATACATAATGGTTAAGTTATAGCGTGATCTCGGAAGATTTTGTTTTGAAGGTTGAATGAATTAAAGAGCTTGAGTTAAAAGCTTGAGTTGAATTACGCATGGAGTTGCACATCATGTAGTAGTCCATGATTGTAGGCATTGATTTGCACATCCGAGTTTGACTGCGCATGTGTGACTTAGCTTTGCTAAGGGGTGGGTATGATTTGGATAGTTTAGGAGTAAATATATAAATATGCTATGGATTGAATTACTAGTAGCGACAGGGCGCTAAGGGTTTACTGCTGAATTGCTTACACTGTGTCAGGGTCCTACTACAGTACCGGCCGGATCTTGGATGAAAAATTGCATACGCTACTGGATGGACAATATGGCCATCGAAAGTGCTACTGATGCGATTGATTTGTTCTGTTGCCGCTTTATGGCAGCCGAAGGCGACACTTTACAGTATAAAGAATTCCAAACGGTCCGTACCTTGAAGCACTTTCTGGAAACATGAACATGTCGCTTTTTTTTCCCAAGCGCAGAGAAATAGCTTAACTGTGTCTTGAGTGATAACTTCAAAAACTAGTTAAAACTATTTTTATAGATAATAACAATTTATCACACAAATCTTCGTAAAATTAAAATTATTTCGAAAACCGACATTAGCTGCCAATATAGATGTCGCGACTCTCAAAGGTACGATTTGCTTGGCTAATTCCCGAACAGACCTCGGAAGAAAGTCGTGGTGCCTATTTTGTCTACCCCCCTAAGGTTGTTGTAGGTCGAGCCGGATATAGTTTATTGCCCATGACTGTGTTCTGGGGGGGGGGGGCGTGTAGTGGCCGATATACCTGAGGTGAGAGTTTGTATCGTGCTACTAATTATTACTACGTAACCGATAACTGGGTGTTGCAGATCAGTGCTAGAAATAAAAAGGTGAGGCATGTTATTTTACGTTTTTCCTGTAAAGCCTACTCAGCCTACCGTTCTGCACGCCATCAAACATTTAAAAATAGTACGGTACGACAGGCTACCTGAAAGTTAAAAGTAAATTTTCAGTTTATTGTCAATATAATTGCCTTCTGTTATAAGGCCACAATTTGTGTCAGCATCTCAAAATTTGACCTTTGTCTCTATATCAACTGTCAAGATAATCTTTCAGTAAAGGCCATATCAGAATCCCTAAAAACGTTGCGGTAAAAAGTACAACCGTATAAGGAGTGGTTTGGTAAGTAGCGACATCTTGGCACCAAACGGCGAATTTGCAAACTGACGCGGATTTGTAGACACCGTCTGTTAACAGATGGCGCGGCGTAGCAAGCAAGACATGGCTAGTTATGTTTATCTTTGCGGAACGTTATGAAAAGTAAAGCTGATACGGCTTTGATTTTAGGACGCTTTGACTAGACGCGTAGGTCACTCCGCAGGCAGCACAGAGTTGGCAGATTTTTGCCACCAAGTGATTAAAACCGGTTTTTATGGTTTAACCAAAAAAAAGGGTAAAATATTGGCAAATTATAAAAGCTCCCCTTGTAAACATCACATCGTTTTCTTTGAAAATTCATATTCACTTCTTATTTACCTTTCATGTGGTTATTTTCACAGTAAAAGATATTTTTCTCACAATATCTGCAAATTTATGTAACTGACTGTCGAAAATTTGCGCAGATATTGTAAGAAGAATATTACTGTGAAAATAAGCGTATGAAGCGGCCTGCTGGTGTTTGCTAGTTTTAGCCGGTAATAACCGGAAAAAAAACCAGTAAAAACAATGTTTTTACTACTGTTCCTGCAAAAAGCGGTTCCGGCAAACCCCAACCCTGAGGCAGCAATTATCGTTTTTGTGTTATTCGTATCATTATAGTTTTTGCTTTGTTTATTATATTTTTTTTTCGGAAAAGGTTTAGTTTAAAATATGGAATTTTTAATTAAAGTGGAAATGGAAAATTAAATGAAAAAATACCAAAACCTGTTGTCATCGTTTCCTTGTTTCTCTGAGAAGGTAATTGAAATTTTAAAGCATACTAAGTAAGGGAGGATACTCACCAAAACTTTAGGAGCGTTGCGAGCTTGGCTTCACGCTGCAACGTCACTCGTTGCTAGGCAACGTGTTAAGCGCCAGGCCGAAGCTTTCGAAAATTTCATATTTGAAGCGCGCCTTTGGCGCTACGCCTGAGCTACCGCCAATAGGAGGACGGCTGTAGCGCAGGCAAGCCGCATATCTATAAAGGATACACACAAAGTATTCACCAAAACGAAATTATTTGCTTTAGCAGCTTCGCCCAACAAAATCAACACATCGTGAAGATTCACGAAAGATTCACTAGAGTGTAATCCTATTTTAAACCCTTTTCGTCCAGCCCGTCTTTTATCAGATGGGAGCAATACAAGTGGCATGGGGAAATTAACCACATGTTTTCAGTTCTGTTAGAACAACAATTACCGCTTCCAATGTCTTAATGGTGCGTCTTGTTGATATTATTGTTTGAGATCGTACAGGCGATCAACAAAAGGCAGTTCAACAACGTCAAACAGGAGTTGATGTTACACTCTGAAGACGATGTGTACTGACAGTACACATGAATGCGTACTTTCCCAGCTTCCACACGAGTTGTGTACTGGCAGCACACAGTCTGCGCACTGAGAGTACACAGTCTCGTCATAGCTTGTGTACTACCTGCACAAATTGTGTACTCTCAGTACACAGTTCGTGTGGAGGCTGAGCAGATACACATTTTCACAGTGTAGCCGTCTTGTTTGTAGACAAAGCGGCGTTTGCAGCGTCGGTGTGTACAAACCCAAGTTTGAACGGGTCAAACGCCCTCCAAGACCAACGCTGCAAACGACCAAGCTAAGCACGCAACGCTCGTAAAGTTTTGGTGAGTATCCTCCTTAAACGAGACTGCCTTTGCCCTGTTGTTAAAGGGCAATTACATCCATTTTGACATGCATGCTTTACTTTTGGATCATTTACACAATAACTAAACACAAGAA
>JAHWFP010150424.1:7743-31118 GCA_023313725.1 Lithobius niger | reverse complement strand
GGGGGGGGGATGAAGTCCGTACCTTAAGAAAGCTAGTATTTGTAAAATCCAGAAACACGGAATTACAAGAAAGAAAGTACCTTAATATTTTAGCTTGCGTACATCTCACGTTAAATTGTATAAAAATGAAAACTTTGGTGAGGGGTAGAGATTTATGGCCCTGTTACATGCAGGGATCCATTTATGACGAACTGTCAGCAAATCAAATAAAACTGTGATTTTGGGGAGGAAGCCGATTCACGTATAGGGCCCTCGTCAACAAAATTATGGGCCGAATTGTCATATTTGTTTCTCATTTTTTTTTAAATTTCTTTGTTGAACTTTGTATTGAGTTATCTGAAGCAAACTGATACACTGCCTTCCAAAGTTGTCCTTCTGAAGATAGTTTGCTGACAGAAAACCGGTAGCAAACTTACCATTACCTTCCAAAAGTATCTGTTTAGCGAAATTGGCTTGATCTGTCAGCGCGATTCTTGGATTCCATCTGGATTTGATAAACTGTTCAGCCAACTCTATACTTTGTTCCACATTATGCTTCAGAAAACTGACTGTATGACGCCACGTTTTATTCCACTATGAGTGCAAAAAATCTGTAATCATCCCATTCGTAAACTCTAACAGTAACTTTGTTGAGTCTACAAGTGTGATATCTACATGTTTTTGCACTCTTATTGCAAGGAAACGAGTCGTCATCCAGTCTGTTTTCTGAAAACATAATGTGGAACGAACTATAGGACAGAACGAGCGGATGCCCGTTAAGGTGACTCTTATTGCAAGGAAACGAGTCGTCATCCAGTCTGTTTTCTGAAAACATAATGTGGAAGAAACTATAGGACAGAACGAGCGGATGCCCGTTAAGGTGACGTCACTTCCTTTCTCTGGAACGCTCTTGTTTAGTTTGCTGGGTTCTGATTGTAAATTTGGAAGGAACTGGCTGCTTGCTTACATTGCGACAATTTGACACTTTTCATTGAGAGAATGTTGATATACAGGGTGTAACCAAAGTAATGGACCATGGTCCACCGTTTCCTTGTGTCCTTCCCAATCGAAATGAAACCTGGTGGTTTAGCTTATAGAGTTGCTAGGGGAACCGTTTGCACGTGAGAGTTTGATTGACCTTGGCATGTCCGTTCATGGTCATCATGTGTCTAACTTTTGACCCGTGCGCCATAGAACACCAGTGTAAATTTGAAAGATGTTGGGAAACAAAAACCAATACTACCCAAAAAGACCGAACGAAAATAGGTTGTTAACTACAAATGGTATGGGCAAAAAGAAAAGCAAAAAAATAAGGGCAACGTGTTAGGCAGGGAAGCATATCGAGTGTGATGCGTGAGATGCTTCCCTGCCTGACACGTTGCCCTGAATTTTTTTGGCGAGTCGTTTTACTTTGTAAATACTTCTTTAGAAACGACATTTTTTTGTGAATACTGCGTCTGCCTCTCTTCTCCCACCTACCCCTCCCTCCCCACTCTCCTCCACGCCCTTCTTGCTGTCCTCCCCGCGCTTCCCCACCGTTCTCTTCCCCCTTCTCCCATCTCTTTCCCCAACTCTCCTCTAGTTACCTTTTTCGTATTTCTGTGTGGGACATATACTGTGCAACCCAATTGAACTATTCTTTTCCTGTACTTTCGGTTTTTTTTATAGTTTGCCCTTTTTTTGTATTATAGTTGGCTTTATTTCCCCCCCCCCTACTTTCTCCGCATTACAGTGTCATAGCAAGCAATTACCTTTCCCGCCACCCCCTCCTTACCCCAAACCTAACCCCTCCCAAACGTTTATTTGTGTCCCTTTGCTGTTTTGACTTCGGATCAGTTAAACCTTAACTTAAACATCAAACGAGTTCTAATCTTCTAGTCTTTTGTTTTCTAATCTTTTTGAGGCTAGAATTATAATGAGTGCCGAGAATTAACGTGGGTGCCGTGGCCTTAGTTAGTTAGTTAGGTAGGTAGGCAGCCAGTAACACAAAATCAACGATAGGTATACTGAGGGCTCTTGGCAAAGATTTCTACCTCATGGGAAATTCTCCCCAGTATACTAAAATCGGCTAAACTGTTGTTACAGTTAAAGACACAACAACAACAACAACAACAACAACAGTTTCTCTGGTATGACAGCAAAATTGTCTGCGATCAAATTATGACAGCAAAATTGCAAAGTAATAGATTTGTTTTACAAAAATGAAGTAGCAGTAAGAAAGGGAGTTAGTAAATTTGTTTTACTTTTTTATTGTTTACGTGGTCGATGTGCTGTTATATTTCAAGTTTGCCCAATGCCACCGTTTTCACTTTTCTGAGTCGTTTACGTGAAGGGTGTTTCGGCAGTAGTTCACCGTTACTAATACCACTAAGTAATACCAATTTCCCTAATGCACTGATTGTTTGTGAAAATTGCACACAAGGCAAACAGCACTAACACGTTCACCAGATGGGTGGAACACCACTATGGTTAAGGATTGATAAATTTTAATGCAATTCGGAGCATCATTTTCCTCAATTTAGTTTGCCTAGTTTGTGATGCTTGTTTATTTAGTTTGCTTGCCTCCGTTTGTAGTCGGTGTTGGCCGAACTGTCCATAAGTTATTAATGCTGGATGGAATTAATGATGATTGCTCGGGCAATGTTTATCGTGTCGTCGTCGGTGGCCCGTATTGGTGTGAACAGGAAGATCAATAGTTGCTAGCAGCTAGTATTAGTGTTTGTGCTAAATAATGATGAAATGCTGCGTGAAGCAAATTGAACTTGACTGATCGATGAATTCTTTCTCCAATCCTGACAGAGGAAGATCGATTAAAGTGATGTTCCAAATCTTTAGGGTCTGGAGTGCAGTTCTTTGGTACGAGGAATGGGGTGATCGGGGAGGGGGGGGGGATGTTGTGATTGTTAAAGAGAGCAGATCGTTTTAACTTGAATGCTGTTTTCGTGTAGGCCTAATTTAATCACGGTTTTCTGCGTTTCATCATTTGAACATTCCAAGTTCGGGTTCGGGAGTTGGCCCTAGTCAGCCGTGTAAAGCACTCGTTACATGCAACAGAGTACTGACTTTGTTTCTCCAACAAACATAACCCATTCAGTTGCTATACAGAATTGTCGATCATAGTGACAGAATGTTAGGAAGAAAAGCGGTGGTTCAGTTCACGGCCACACTTTATGAAATAGAGCCGTGACACGACGTAGTATTATTGTATATAACTCTATGGTGGAGCCTTAATGGGTTAGCTGCAAGGGGCACTTCAGAGAGAAACAGAAGGGCGTCATACTGAAGCCGATGTTGTCAAGAGTGATTTCTTAGCCCTAAAACGCGCGAGTTTTGTTGTTGGAGAAAACAACGTTATTTCAAGCCTAGGAAATCCGCTCTTCCGTTGTTTTTCCCTCCATTTTTATGTAGTGCACCTTGTAGTTATGCCCTCCAAAACCCATACTGGTGCCAATATGGCGGCCAATGTCACTGCTTTATAAGCTCCGTTATAAAGCTGTGCCTGACCGTTTGAGGTTACATAAACTTAAATTCGTATCTTATGGATCTTCCCGGCGAATAAAGAGCTTTAATAGTGTCCGTAATAAACTGAAGAAAGTGTATATATGTGATACTCTTAAGCCCTATGGTTTATTTACAACACTATTCACACCTGAGTCTGTACAGTTCCACGGTAATGTTCTTGTTTGTTAAAAACGGTGCATGAAAGATCCATATTCATTGACGAATATCAGACGGCACAGTAAAAGGAATTAATCTCTTCTATACGGAAAACCTGTTCTGATCAACAGGTGAAGTTGTTAATCAAAATTATTACACTCTGGGAAAACTCTTTCTTCTGGAAAACTTGGACGACCAACAATATACGGTATATGTTCAATAATGCACATAAAAACTTACAACAATATAATTGCAATTAACAATTGTTAAAGCTTAACTCTCTAAAATGTCCCTTGTTCAGTACAATTCACTTGATAAATTGAATATATATTCAGATCACTTCATGACACGCATAGCTCAAAATTTATTAGCGATTTCGTCCCGGCGATTGGAACCCCTCCTACCAACCTTCCATATTTCCCATAAATACCGAGCCAAACAACTGAGAAAACTTTTGGCATCGGAACCCGGTACTTCCGTTGCGGAGATGTATGGCCGACACGGTCTTAATCCTGGTTGGGCCCAATATACACAGAATCAGCTGCGAAACACTTCCCTAAGCCGATTCTTAGCAACGGCTGTAAGGAGCAGTGTTAAAGTGTGCACGGCCTATCTTGAGTTCGCTGCAAAACGCACACAGATAATAGAATGTACGTTTTTGGTAGCCGAGTGCCTTGTTGATATCCAAAATGGTTACAAAAACAATGGCGGCCGTCGATTAAAGCCGCTCCCCCCAGGAAGACGTAGCCGCTCATAAAATACTTGCAGGACTCCAGATACGCCGCGCGCACAATAGCTTCACTGTAAACTAATATGTTATACGATCTCTCGCTCGGCGGAGGAATTGTGATCTTCTGAACACTAACATTCTATAAAATTGTATATAATATTCTAGAATATTCTAGAGCTCTAGAATTCTGCAGAAATGTAACGTTAGTGATATCGAAAAGTTCAACAGCTAAAGCTCAAGTAAAAACTTCCGGGGTGCCCTAAATTCCCGGGGCACGGTGCAAATAATCTCCCATGTATGCTCCCTCCTTCCCCCCTTCATCAAATCACCCATGTTTAATAGTATAGAGCAGTGACATGTGCCGCCATATTGGTACCAGTATGGGTTTTGAAGGGCATAACTACAAGGTGCACTGCATAAAAATGGAGGGAAAAACAACGGAAGAGCGGATTTCTTAGGCTTAAAATAACGTTGTTTTCTCCAACAACAAAAATCGCTCATTTTAGGTCTAAGAAATTACTCTTAAACGCATCGGCTTCAGTATTACGCCCTTATGTTTCTCTCTGCAGTGCCCCTTGCAGCTAACCCATTAAGGCTTCAGCATAGAGTTATATACAATAATGCTACGTCGTGTCACTGCTCTATTGCAGAAATCGAGCTGCATTATAACTTACTGCGTGATCACAGTGAATGCAAAGTATTCTTGCGGTTGAAGTATAGATGCTGCAGAAACTTGCTAAACAAGATCTAGATGGTTGAGGTAGGGAATGCAGATGGCTAGGGGAGTTTGGGGGGGGCGGGGTCATTGCTGACGTCAGCGGCCTACTGGCATGGCTTTGGCCAATCGATGGACTGACTGACCCGAGGGGTGCACCAAAGAAGTAGCTATAGCAGGATCAAGAGAGAGAGAGAGGAATCAATCAGGCTGAGCGGAAATCAATGGGTTTCAAAAGTTAATCCGACAAGACCTCTTAAACCGAAACGGGCCCGCAGATGCACCAGACGTTTTGACGTAATTGCATTTCAAGTGGGCTTACGGTGGACCGAATGTATTACAGAACCGAGTAACAGCTGAATGCATTGAACGATAAGTCAATCTGGTAGGTCCGTCTTCGTTGGTTCTGTCGTGGGATTGATTTCCTGTTTTTACGGCCAATTTCGTTTTCCTTGTCTTTGCTGGGCTTTCACGAAGCCATAGTTTTTTTGTTTGTTTTTTTTTTTGTTGGTTGGTGGCCAATCTTCTATTGAGTGTTAGTTTATAAGAGGGTGTATTCCCTGTATTTGATTGCTTAAGCGAGTATGCTGAAAGGCAAGTAAGAAGGACTAAAATGGATTAATTTCATGTCGTTGTATGTACAGAGGAGCTCTACATATTGTTGAATGACAATTTCGTTGTGATTTGGGAAATTGTTTAAAATTGTTTACTTCTTCGATTTTGCCCGATTGATAGGCTAGTATGAAAAAAAGGTTTTTACCACAGTACGAAGCGGAGGAAAGGAGCTTTTCATCCTGTCGCAGCATCCGTCTGTCTACATTCATGACATTTGCACTCATATTTCGATTTTTTTTTCCCACGTTCTATTTGTAGAGTTACGTTGGTACAAAACAATGTAATTGGGCGAGTTAATGGGATTGTGACTGAAATGGCAGAATTAATCATACACCATGACCGCAACAATGGTTATGTTATAATCATTATTCTGAGAAATTAAACAGAAATTAATGTACAGTATTGGACATTGAAATTTGAACACTTCTTTGCCAAACAAGCATTGATGCAGCACTTTTTCCTGGACGAAAACTCCATTGTTATGATTTAGCATTGTTGCGAGAGAAACTTGCCTCATTCTAACTTTCTGTAGCTTAGAAACGTGCTCCAACAATGCAACATGCTTCTACTTCAACAATGGAAAGAAGTTTGCACAAACATTGGAACGATTAATCCGTATGCAGAATCCGTTTGTTGAAAAGCACACGTCGACGTGTTTCAATTAATGCTCGACGACCATTGATACACCCATTCTGTACCAGTATTTCTTTTCTGGTTTATTGATGCACTCATTCTATCAGTATTTTTTTTTTCTGGTTCATTGAGTCAACACGTGTCTGAATTTGGTTGTAATTTGATAATTTTCATGCTTTTTCTGGTATGTCTCGTTGGATGGAGCAAGGTGGAAAAAGGGAAATAGTCGAGTTAACTTCCTTTTCAATTGCCAAGGCTATTTCGGGACGGAAGGGGACAATTTTGATAGGAAATATCGAGGATCTTTTACATGCCACAATCGACATGAACACGAGTGCATTTCCGGGGCCTTTCTCTGTCCGAATTCACAGGGGGTGGGCGGAGGACAGGATTGAACCTAGGACCTCTGGTTTATGAGATAGTTGTGCTATCCTGTTGGGCCACCCTGACCCCTAAAAGGTGGTTTGACAATCGCACATGCCAGAGGTTTCTGATTCGAGTCTGACCTCAGCCACCCAGGCATTTTAGGGAAGGGAAGGGACCTGTGGTGCCTCGTGCTCATGTCGATTTTAATATGTAAGCGATCCTAGGAATTTCCGATTGGAATTGCCTAGCAAAATGGTCTCCCTCTCATTCTGGTGCCATGTTTACGGCTGTGAGCGCGTCACACCTCCAAAGGTATGTCTGTCTGGCTTGTTTGGTAGTGAGGAGCCCTCAATACTTTTTGTTATTTCTCTTCTTCTTTAAACAGCCGTATTTGGTTTGGCGCCATACAACCCTTCTAATCCGATCTTGTTGATGGCTTTTGGGGTGTTGCTTAGCAACCCTTAAGCACGTTTTGCGTCAGATCGATTCATTTTTTTTTTGCGTGACGTCGATTTCTTTTGTTAAAATCCTATAATCCGCTTGTAAGAATGGATGCTGACTGGTTGCTATCGGTTACGCGGGAAAAGTGCGTAGTCCTTGAAACGGGATAATTTCAAATACTTCGGTGAAAAAATGACGCGATAATTTTTCGAGGAAGTTTTTCGCACCTGATATAGAAATCCGATCTTCTTAGCGTATTTAGGTCTCCATATGTTTTGCTGGATATTAGCCGTTTTTATTCAAGTGGAATTAATTTTGGCATTCCAGTTACACGACCAAACTTTTTTTGTTCCTTCCAACATTCTGTTCATTTCCCGTACCGTAGCTTTCGGGTTTGTTTAATGTGTAATGTGTGGCGCAGTGGCAACCCGGACCACTGCACTGTGACTGAGGTTGGTGGTAATGACCTAGCTGTCGACGTGCCCATTAAGCCTCAACCCCCCCCCCCTTTTTTTTTTTTACTATGAGCCTATTCCAGTAGAGACAATTTGTTCACATAACTTTCAATACATCTATTCGATACACCTAGGTTACGATGCTGCACACAGCAAACGCATCATGCACGGAGCAAACGCAGGCAGGGGGTGTGGGGGATCAGGGGGTACCCGAGGGGACCGTTGCTTAAGGCGAGTCATTGCTAAACGCGCCCTAATAGTGCAACAATTATGAACCACCACGCTCAAATTCGAAGTTTCTCCAGCCGTGTGGCATGCTAAATAGCAAGCCAGAAAGAAACCACACAGTTTATGGGTGCAACTTATTTCCTCTTTTTTAAATTTTTAAATTAATACTCTTTGGCTTGGGCACTGCAGATGGAGAATTGTCACAACCATGAACGCACTCAATCCGTGTGAGTAGAACGACGCATATAGGCGTGAGAGAAAATTCCCCAACAACAACAACAACAACAGCTTTTTTAGTGTCGCATTTAACACGTAAAAGTGGGTGTGGAGCGTTACATAAGCGTGATACGTCAGGCCTAACTCCAGGGGTGTGAGTTTACCGTCAAACACGCACCTCGAATATGATGCGATTTTGACGGAATCGTTGCTTTGTTTGAAAATAACGTGGCTAACTATTTCGTCAAAATGGCGTCATATTCGAGGTTTGTGTTTGACGAGCAACTCGACCCAGGTGTTGCTTATACCATGCGCCGTGCCTGTTCGCTGTGACGTGCATGTCACGTGACTGGGCTAGTCTACTCAGACGGCCAAACAGCCATTGTTCTCGTTCATCATTGGCTAACTCATGGTGACGTCGCGGCAAACAGCCATAGCGAGTGGTTTAGTGCTCTTTAATATTGCGCCGCGTGTACTAATCCAATTACTTCGCCGCTGTATATCGTCGAAGCCTGAGCTGCAGTCATAGAAAACGTTCTTCAGTTATTACTTTTCACTTGAATATGCTCACGGATTGTGCGGCGAGTGGGAATGCGCGAAACATTGGTCAACAACCTGGAGTAAAATGATTGTGTGGATTTAAATACGCACGATACTATTGCCCCCCATTCCTCTTTTATTAATATTCTGAGTCGATGCATTAGTTACCGGCGCATTCGTAAAGCTCTAACGAACATGTCTGTCTATTCGTCTATATTACGGTTCAACTGTATACAAAACAGTTCTAAAGTTTACATTTTGTTTCGCGTGACATGATGGAATTCTTCTAATTCTTCTGAATTTTATCAGTAACAGTTATTATTATTATTATCATTGTTATTATTATTGTTTTAATTTGAGAAGAGAATTAACCTGAACTTTGTGACATGCTCTAACCCCCAAAACAACAGGTATGTATTTATTATTGATGGGCATGGCAGATGCAAGCAGGATGTGTGATGGTGGCCCCTGGATGTTGACACCACTACGCTACAGCCTAATACGGAAATTGAATGCTGCCAGGAGGTAAAAGTGGTTTCTGGTTCACCGAAACTGAAGCATAGGATTCAGCCGAAACCATAACCGAAACTAGTTCGTCGGTTTCGGCCGAAACCGAAACTGAGCTGTTAACTTCATGGCCAAAACCAGAACCGAACCGAAACCGAAACTCGGTCGACCTCTAGTTGTGACGTGCATATCACGTTACTGTACTAATCCAGTCAGATGGCCGAGCTAGCGCTGTTCTCGTTCGTCAATGACTATTTTTGTTTTTATTATGTCACCGCACAGAGCCTGGAGTCGTCATACGACGTTTAGTTTTGTGTGACCACCGGTGGTTGAGAACTAAAAGTGGTGGCTTGAAGCCATTTCGTTCCCGCATTCACGTCACAAAATCGGAAAACAATGACTTCGTAGTTGTAAGGAGGAGCACGTCGGACAATTTGCAGTACATTAACCGTAATAAATGCGTGATGCCGGTTGGTGGGTTGGAAATAGGCAACGAAGGGAAGAAATTTTCGCTAACGTCGCTGATGACTCGTGTCTGCCTGATTGGGCGCGCTAATTGCGGCTCCTAGTCAGCTCTGTTCGGTTGGGGGGGAAAATGTAATAATGAAGTAGCACCATTGCAGCTTTTGTTCATTCGTGAACAGATTGTAAATAGAGTGTATTGCGCTAATTTAATCGTAAAGATATTGGCAATTTATGAATTTGATTTTTATAAGATGAGCGGTTGTCGTGTACGTAATGTAGCGGGGTCTCACCAGATGTTGTTACAGGGTGCCCACTTAAGGGGTGGGTAGGGGAAGGGGAGGGGGGGTTAAAGTCCTCCCCTTGCCGCGAAGCCATTAACACACGATGAATGTCATAATAGAAGCAGGGAGTTTCGCCACCTGGCTCTGCGCGAGCTGGTCGTCAACTGCTATTAAGTTTTGATTTGGTGAATTAAGTTTCACTGCACTGCGGGACGTGTAGAGGTAAGGACGTACAATTTCAATAATTTCACTTTGACGTGATCCGAGTATCTATCTGTTCAGCGATTCGAGTCTCGAGTTGAGTACATAACCTTTTTTTTTAACTTTTTAAAAAAAAAAACGTGTCACATAATTCAGTTCTGAAATTATAATTACGTGGCCGAGCAAGAGATGATATATATAATACAGAAACACAGACGAACAGATTCAAAATATAAGCTGCTTGTGGACACAGTGATATAGCTCCACAAATTCGTAAAGTGCACTAACATATTTTAATTTTCGAAAGATTTGTTACTTTCATGGTCTCAAAATACACTTGCGAAAATGCATAAAAACACAGACGTATTTACAAACACGGCCTGCCATGCCGCGATCTCCAAGATCTTTCGAAAATTAAAATATGTTAGTGCATTTTTTATGAATTTGTGGAGCTATCACTGTGTCCAGGAAGGAGCAGCTTATATTTTGAATCCTCTCATCTCCACAAAATAATCTCATCTTTTGAGACGAAGAGAGTCCAATTTCAGTTAAGTATTGGACTTTGCTCGCTTCGCTTGCTCAGCCAATTAAAGCTGAAATGTTACACAGTTACGTGGTATTCGGCTAAAATGTAATATTTCCGTTTATAAGCTTTAAACGAGCGGACCACCCTGGCTGGCTGACCAAAAAATAGTCTGGCCAGTAAACCGACCAAAAACGAAATATGAATTTTTAAACGAGTACTTAGAACGAATTTTAAACGAACACTTAACATCCAAGAATTTGGTATTGGTAATTGCTTTTTTTTTTCCCAATTTGTGAAGTTCACCACTCACTATTGCATGGCAAAATGCGAAATGGGCTTAGTTAATTCCCCGCTAAAGCAGTCTGACATGTTTGAATCCAAAAGCCAACTGAAATAGGTTTGCATGTGTATTTATTTCATCACTGTTTAGTTCTGTATTGCTATGCAGACCAGAATGATAGAACAACGCCGTATTGATCCAGTGTTGCAGCTAACTGCAAGGGGCGCTGCAGCTAACTGCAAGGGGCGCTGCGTCTAACTGCAAGGGGCGCTGCAGCTAACTGCAAGGGGCGCTGCGGCTAACTGCAAGGGGCGCTGCAGCTAACTGCAAGGGGCGCTGCGGCTAACTGCAAGGGACGCTGCGGCTAACTGCAAGGGGCGCTGCAGATAAACTGAGGCAAAAACGTTAGCGTCAAGCAAATGCTGTGAGAGCAGTTTTCTCAGGCCTAAAAAAATTGTTTTATCCAATACCTTATGCTGCGAAACATACACATTCAGGTTGTAAGTCGAAAAAAAAAAACTCCACATGCTAAAAATTGCAGCAGCCGCCAGCAAATCCAACCTATCGAGCATTTTAGGCCCAAGAAATCCACTGTGACAGCATTCGCTTAACAAACAACACAAATGTTTTTTTCTTCTCCGTTTATCTCCAGTGCCCCTTGCAGCTAGCTGCATGACGACTGAATGCGGCCTTATTGCGTATGTTCTACACGTAAAACGCAAAATTTTAGAAACATCGAGTTTGAACCGAAATCGGCTCGACTCAAACATTTCGAGCTTCGCGCATTTCGAGTCAGCCGGCATTCATAAGGACGCGTTTATGCAACGACTCGACTTTGCATTCTCGCAGTTAGAAGCTAGAAATCATCGGAAATTCCAAGATGGCTGCGGTTTTAGCTCTGCCGCCTCGTAACGAAAACAGCCAATAATGTGAGTTCAGAAGCGACTGGGAAAATTGTTTCGTCAGAAGGAATTCTTAATCTTATTGTCACGGATTAAAAGACTGCAAGCTCAAACGTTGTCGGATTTAGCTAATCCAGATAGCATTGTTACCATGACAATGACACCTTTACCATCACGATTAAAGGGACTTCCTCCCAGCGCCATTTTTCTGTATCTTCCACTTCAAGTACGGTCCCAAAGTTCTATTCACTTACCCTTAGTCAACCCCTTCTTAAAAATCCGTTTTAAAATGTGGCGTCTAGGAAATTTTCTGTTCAATATTGGGAACTGCATTTACTGCATCCTGCGAGTAAATGATCCTTTGCGTGTTTACAATAACCTTGACGTTTCGTCTGTGTGCGTGCATGTACATTATAATCGTGGAGGCCGGCTAAGAGGAAGGCTACAGGAAAAGGAAAGGCTAAAAGGAAAACCACTTCTCCCCTCCTCGCGCCCGCATTTAAGATGCACTCTCCCACTCTACCTGCATGGAAACAGGAGGCAGGCATGAGTGGTCGATCAACTCAATAAAGATTCAATATGACAAGTCGTCAGGCCGAACAATCACTTCTCCCCTCCTCGCGCCCGCATTGAAAATGCGGTCTCCCATTCTACCTGCATGTAAACAGGAGGCAGGCATGAGTGGTCAATCAATCTGACAAGTCGTTGGGAAGAGTGCCGGAAAAATGTTCCGGGAAATGTGTCCGTAAACTTAATTCATGACCGGCCCAGTGAATAGCACGGGCTTCCTCTTAGTGTGCTAGTAATTACCATGAGATCAAAAAATCTAAATGAATAACGCGGTAAAAATTAAAATTATTTATGCCAATAGATCGCCGAATAAAATTTATAAGACTCTGTAGCTTAAAAAATTATAAAGTGAGATGTTAAAATACGAAAACCATTCCGGTTTGCCCCGACCCAATTTTTATGCTGTTTCGTTTGCTACGCCCAATGCCAACTGAAAAATAGTAACTGCTCCTCGCTGCGAGGAACGCAGCTACTGTCTTAGTTGGCCTTGTGTTACTACGCATAATCTCGCGAAACGGCGCGATGGTATCATGCGCATGTGGCGATGGGCGCGTTACTGTTATAAGGCAGGCGGAGTGTACTTTTAAATTCTAGCTGCGAGAATGCAAGGGCAAGTCGTTACGTAAACGCAACCTAAGTCCTTGCTGTATGCTATATAAATATATAGCTAGCTGTTCTGGATGTAATATGGCGTTCTAGTAGGAAGGCATGTTTTCACACGACCCTGTTTTTTGTCGCTTTGGAATTTGTTTCGGTTGGGGGCCCAGACTTTGGATGGCCAAGAGTTTCAGTCAACAATATATGTCGTAATATTTCGTTTGTTACAGAAGGGTTTTTGTTAATCTGGCTAGAAGAACACAACTTTTTTATATTTTAACGGATTTTGACAAACAGGTGCATGATTTGAAGCGTATTTTTGAAAGCTTTGCAATGCTGTTGACCGCTTGTTGATAGCACAAACCGTTCTTGACAAATATTCGAAAAAGTGTAGAAAAATTGGAATTTTTTCCACTTTTTTTGCAATAACTTTTACAAAGTTTAACAGATTTTGACAAACAAGTTCATCATTTGAACCGTATTTTTGAGAGCTTTACAATGCTGTTGATCGCTTGATGATAGCACAAACCGTTCTTGAGAAATATTCGAAAAAGTGTACACAAATTGGAATTTTTTCCATTCTTTTTGCAATAATTTGTACTAAATTTAACGGATTTTGAGGAAAATAGTACACCATTCGAAGCGTGAGAGCTTTACAACGCTCTTAACCGCATCTCAATAGCACAAACCGTTGTCGAGAAATCTTCGAAAAAGTCGGAAAAACTTTTACCAGGAATTTTTTCCTTCGTTTTTTTTTCAAAGAATTTGAGAATTTTTAAAAGGATTTGATTTTTGCATTTAACTTAAAAAAAAAAAAACCATTCGGAACAGTGCCATTTAATAGCCACCTGTCAAATTTCAAATGATAGTTACTATATCGACTCTGTCCTTCACACTGCCGACCGACTTTTATGGCTTCGTACTAAACAACTTTTGCTAAAATTTCCGTGATTTCTTGAAAATCGGTTCAACCATTTTCCTTCAGCTATGAAGTCATATTACTTGTTTAAAAAAAAATTATGAAACTGGGAAAAAAGTGCGGGGAGGACCATACGGGAGTTTTGAATACGGACCCAAGACAAATTCGTTACGCCACTGTGTCTATGTATATATCTCTAGCTATACAAATGAAAAAATTCAACCTACAGCTGGAAATCTTAGAAATCATCGTCTTTCTGCCCTGTTTTAGCCCAACAAAACCGCCTGGTTGATTGATACGGTCAGCAATACCGATAATTTGTAAGGGAAACGAGGAATTTTCATCGCCTTTTTTTTTTTTTAATCCGAATTCTTCTCCATTCGCGGCCCGTGAAATCTTGTGAATCTCGCCCGTTCGCTCGCTTATTTATTTTTCAGATTTTTCTTTAGATCTTGCGTCGACGAAGGATCGATCGCCAGTCGGTTAGAGATGTCGATGTCAAATGGATTGCTCGTCCACATGCCGTCTCTTCATTGTAACTGGGGCGCATGCGCCGGCTCTTTTGATGGAATTTTATTGAAACTGGTGGCTGGCATGGCGTTCGTCTTCCCGCACGCCATTTTTCACCATTCAGATCTTTAAATTAATAAATATCCGTCGTAGCGTCTGGGGGCTGTCTTGTCTGTCTTCTTACTGCAGTTTCAGTTTTCTTTATTCAGATTTTTTTGTTACGTCAGAGTTGTATGTTAGTGTATTAGGCGTTAAATGAAAAGTAATTAAAAATAAAAAGTAATGAAAAAAAAAGCAGTGACAATTCATAAGGTCTGTCTATGATTTTCAATCATTAATTGAAACCATTAATTGAAAGACGTAACACGCGTGCTTTTAGGTTTCGTTTTATATGTCAAGTCTGTTAGCTGTGCGTTAATTTTTGGATTAATTTCCCTGAATACCATTAGAGCCGTATCTAGCTACTGATGTCAGATTAATTTTGTTATTTTAAAAGTCACTATTCTCTGAAATCCTTGCTCAATTTTTATTGATCGAACTTAAAGATACAATTAAACAGTACCGTGCAACAGGGACAACTTTCAGGAAAGGGAACGCTCTAAGGTTTTTTCCTGGGCGCCTTTTTTTTTTAGCTTGTTACTCTTTCTACCCTTTTTTGCCCCTTTCTGCGTTTATCGGTGCAGAAAGCGAAATAGGGCATTTTTTTCCCCCAAAAGTGCAAAAAAGGGGCATATTTTCCAAAAAGGGCAGAGGCAATGCCCGCCGGCCCCCTCCCCTGTGCACGCCACAGCATGGAAAGCATAAAATGCATGTACAGAATTTCAAATGTTTCGAACAACGGGCTCAATGGTTTTTATACGAACACACACACGCACACACATCAGCACTCTAAATAATTACAGGTGCAACCCGATTTCTATTGCCATTTGGGCTTAAATGTCGGACTGCCTGAATGGGAATTGAACCCTCGACCTTTGAGACTAAAAGGTCGAAAAGCCACACTGACACGGTTGTATGCAAGTTGGGAGAACTTACCGTGTATTTACACCAATGTTTGCAAGGTGCAGGACAGTGCGTATTGGAACAGGGGAGGGAAAATCCCGATTGCGAACACGTAGGGGTTTTAATGGGCAGTCTTGTGCGGCACTACACAGCCATCGTTACTAAATAGCTTTGTTTACTTTAAGTGGTTTCGCAGTGTTGCACTTGTAGGATACTCACCTTCTTGCCTACGTCAACAGTGAATGCTTTATGTGATGTCATCTATGCATCAAACTGTAAACACCCCTATGTAGTTAAAGGTAATAGCTTAAACTGATAACATGTGACTAGTGATCACATGCATTATGCCTAAATAGTCAAGCTGTGCAATAAATCATGTAATTTCTCTGTCGTCTGAATTGGTGGTCTTGTTAGAATAGTTAAGCTACTCGGCCACAAGGCCTAATATTCTACAAATGGCGACGAGGGTGGGATGACATGGTTTATTGCACAGGTTGACTATTTATACATAATGCATGTGATCACTAGTTACATGTGACCAGGTTAAGCCACAATGCCTAATATTCTACAGCACTAGTTAATTCTGTGATTCCTTTGAGTGTGAGACTATGGTGCCAACGTAGTGGTCCACACCCAAAGGAAGGGGAATGGACTAAATTCGATTAACCTTTTTGGATTTTGAAAGATGACGCATCATTTAATCCACATTCAGGCCTTTCATGAAATCGTGCAACTTAATAGCATTCAGATTTCTTTTGGAAAAATTTCACCAGCGTGCTACAACTGCGTGCCTACAAACGGCACACACTGTCGGAACTCATTCTTCTGGCAGCATTCATATCAGTGAATTCAGAAGATGAATCTAACAAGGCTGATAACAGCCACTTTCCACCTTAATGTTATGGATCCCTGGCCATCCTTACTGCCAGAGGACAAGGGGACACAAATAATGCCCAGTGGAAATTTCCGTGTCTTTATTTATCAGCGTTGGAAGGTTCCTTTAGTTCCAAACTCTCCTAAACATGTTGAACCCATGATAACTACTCATTACTACAAATAATAAATAAATGTTGTTAGCATCCCCAAAAAATCTTCAATCAGCATTCCTGCATAAAAGACACCGACAAACATTATTAATACACCGAATCTTCTATATATACATTCGTGGATAAAAGCCACCGACAAACATTAATACGCCGAATCTTCTATCTACATCGTGGATAAAAGACGCCGACAAACATTAACACACCGAATCTTCTATCTACTTTCCTGGATAAAAGACACTGACAAACATTTAATACACCGAATCTTCTATCTGCATTCCTGGATAAATGACACCGACAAAAATTAACACACCGAATCTTCTTTCTACATTCCCGTATAAAAGATTTCGACAAACATTAACACACCGAATCTTCTATCTTCGTTTCTGGATAAAAGACATCGACAAACATTAACACACTGAATCTTTTATTTCCATTCCTGGATAAAGGACATCGACAAACATTAACCCACCGAATCTTCTATCAACATTCCTGGATAAAAGACATTGAAAAACATTAACACGCCGAATCTTCTATCAACATTCCTGGAGAAAAGATGACAAACACCGAATCTGTACAAACGTTCCTAGGATAAAGACATCGACAAACATTAACACACCGATTCTTCTACCAACCTTCTTGAATAAAAAACATCTACAAGCATTAACACAGCGAATCTTCTCTTAACATCCCCTGGATAAAAGACATCCGACAAACATAAACGCAGCTAATTTGCTGTCACATAACATGTTTGAATAAAAGACATCGACAAACATTAATACAACAAATCTTCTACCAACATTCCTGGATAAAACACATTCACAAACATTAATGCAAGAAATCTATCAACTTTCCTGGATAAAAGACATACATCTACGTTGACGCAATAAATCTTCAGTCATCACAGCTGGATAAAAGGCATCGACAAACATAAACGCAGCTAATTTGCTGTCATATAACATGTTTGAATAAAAGACAACGACAAACATTAATACAACAAATCTTCTACCAACATTCCTGGATAAAACACATTCACAAACATTAATGCAAGAAATCTATCAACTTTCCTGGATAAAAGACATACATTTACGTTGACGCAATAAATCTTCAGTCATCACAGCTGGATAAAAGGCATCAACAAACATTTACGCAACAGATCTTCTATCAATATTCCTGGAGACAAGACGTCGGCTAACATTACGTACCGAATTTTCTAACAACATTCTTCGATAAACGACATCGACAGACCTCCGTGCACCAAACATCGATAACCACTTAAATGTGTAATTATTATTCAAGTATCGGCATCAGCGAATCTATAGAAAAGAGTAATGGTTGACCGCTGCAGGGCAACAACTGTTGGCCTCGTCTTTTCTTGCCTTTACAGCGTCTCCGACTGAGTTAGTCTTTCGTCTGTGAAAAGCGATCTGTTGGTGACAGGCTGATTGCCGCTCGCTTCTAACACTTTCGGCAAAAAGTTATCCTTTTTTCGGCTTTTTTCATTTCCCATTCCCTTCTTTCCCTCTTTCTCCTGAGAGGTGGTTTTCGTTCGGTTGTTCCGACTTCCTTTTTTTTTGTCTTTTGAGGCCGACTTCTTAAAGAGCGAGTTTTTTTCTCCCATCTTGGCTCTTTCAATCTCTTAAAGAAGTCGACGACATCCAATCTGTGATGAACGAGGGAGCGGGATGCTGCAGCAACGGTCGCCTATTACGCAAGAGAACTTCTTCGCTTACGTTTGTGCTATTGTATGGGAAACGTGAAGCTAGCATTTTTGAGTTTGCAGTGCACACGATGAGATTAGGATTTCAGGATTTATATTTTTTTCACTTTTTTTTGTCTGTGCGCGTGCAATGGGTTCGGTTTCTCCCCCCCCCCATCTCATCGCCAAGAAAGTCGTGACGTCAGTTGCAAGCGAGATGCGTTTTCGTATTTTTTTTATTTTTTTTTTGCTGAAGTTTAGTTGACGTGGTTATGTACTTAAAAGAAAAGGAAGTTATTCGTCGTTGTGTTGGCGTGAAGAGGTTAAAAATTAGACTTGACATGTCAAGTTCGAAATCTGTTTGGGGAACTCTTTTGAAAACCACGGAATTGTATTCGGATGTCTTCTCTTTCGACTGTTCTACCGTGGATGTTTCACTTCAGTCGTTACGATTTTTTCATTTTCGTCCGTGAAGATTTTTTTTACTTTTCATCGTGCTACCATGGAATTGCGTTAGGATTCCGTCCGTTAATATTCCTTATTTTTCAAGGATTTCTTCCTTTTTCGCCTTTTATTTTTTAAGTTTTCTATTTTTTAGGCTTTCTTTCTTTTCTACCGTTTAGCTTAGGAGAGATGACCACATCAGATACCGTAAATTTTCTATTTGTGTCCGGGTTCCTCAATTGTAGCCGGTCTCTAATAGTAGCCGGGTATTTTCCCAATGCTGAATTAGGTAGCCGGTCTCTAGTTTTAGCCGGGTCAAAATGGCTTGATCTTGAAAAATTGAATTCTGATCTATTAATAGTTACCACCATATTTAGGTTTATTAAAAGTAATGGTAAAAGCATTCGTGTGATATTATTTATCTTTTTTAATGTCCTACACATGTATTTTGCATGTATTGATACCATCGACTTCCTTTATAAATTTTGTAGCAGCCAGTCTCTAATTGTAGCCGGGTCAAAATGGCTTGATTTTTAGCCAATAGCCCGGGCTACAAATAGAGGATTTGCGGTATGTATCCCCGTATATTGTTCTCTATTTACTAATAACCCATATTCCCCAATCCCATTAAATTATGAAGCAAATTTAACTGTATTATTGTAAGTATACATTGATTATGTTGTAATTGTATGTATTCTTTTTTTGAGCTAAACCGCGTACATATGAATTTCGTAATATCGCAAGTTGGTTTTTATCTTTGTGTGTTATTAGTCTCAAAATTGAATTCTTTAATAACTCTACTCGTACCGAGGTTAACTGCATACGCTTGACGTTATCTGATTTTGGATCTTATGGCTTTTCTTGGTAAACTGCATGCTACTAGTATAATGTCATAATATTACTGTACTGAGGTAGATCGCAAATGCTCGATATTTTTTTGTATTGTTATTTTACCGTTTTTTTCTGTGTAAAAGCTGTATGTATTACTATTTTATATTATTTTTTAACTATTTATTTCGTTGCCTGCTTGTTAAACATAGCATTTTTTCTCCTCAATTTAATTCTGCATAGTGTATTGTTAGTCCCTCTTTTCTGTGACGTTACTTGCACCCTGCTTTGCTGCTGTCATGCAATAAAGTTAAAGTTGAATGGCTCAGATGGTAGGTGGGTCTGAATTGTTATCGATAGTTCGTTGGTTTAAATCTCAGTCACGTCATCACAATGAAATATGTCCATAACAAAGGTTTACCGAATCTTAGTTATTTTTTTTTTCACAGAAAGTTACTTTTGAAGCGGACTCGCTCCGCTCCGCTGTATGACCACACTCCAATGTATCTTAGATCGCGCATCACACGAAATCCACAAGGTCTATTCAAACCGCACTTTGCATGCAGTAACATGGGTGTCTGGACAAGGTTTATCAAGAGAAAAAAAATCAGGAATCGGACATGGGGTTGAGGAACCATTAGGGTGACAAAATGGGCCAATAGCCGAGAGCCAAGAGCCATACGACATCGAGAAAGATAGGCCGTTTCTAATTGGTAAAGGCATCCGATTGTTAAAGATTGATTGTTGATGATAAAGAGGCGGCCTCACTAACAGACGTGTGTCTGTAACTGTCAGCAACTAAAGGCTTAAATTTGTAAGGCCATGCCGACCTCGATTACCGATCCCCATCCTGATTGGCCAGTTTCTTTTAATGATTGGGTCGGGGTTGGTTCGGGTAGAAGAAAGCTCATCGGCCCAGCCTTAATATTTTAACAATGCGGCCGAAATTCAATTTGTGAAAAATGTAAGGGAACGGTGCAGGGATAAAGAAAAAAGTAAAAGTTAAAGAATGAGTCTCCACCATTCATAGAGAGAAAGATGCATCAGTAACGTTTACACTATACTGTCCAGCTGATCAGCCAGTTACCTTTGGTGGTCTTTCCCTGGTGAAATGGTATCACTACTTTCAAAGGCCGACCCTTTTTTGGCCAAACAGCCAAACAGCAAAGAAAGCGGAGCCCGCTCCATTATGTTGAGAGTGGAATTGACGACGGCTCTTATCTTAGAAAATAATCACTGTTGTGTATTGTATTTCATTTATTCCTATATTGACCTCTTAATGGCAGATCACCTCTTAAATTTACTTAATTTAATTATACGGGGAGAATTTTAATTAGCACCCTTCAAAACCAGAAGAACCACCGTAGGTTATACGCTTAATTTCGAAAGTTGGTTTCATATCTGTGTATCACTCAAAACTCGAACCACCCTATATATTATTCGGTTAGGCCTATTTTAAATGTTTATGAGACTTTTCGAACGTTTTCTCTATCAACGAACCCCCAGCAAAAACCACGAAGGTTTAGGGTATTTTAAGTAATAGATCTTGATTTTCGAAGTTGGATTCGTCAGCGATTAACACCCGGGAATGTTAAAAAAATTAATTAGCGCCACTCAAAACGGGAACCGCCCAGTATTCGGTTCGGTTTGGTTAGGTTTAAAAGACACACCAAACGTGTCTTATAAATTCCCGTCATTTTTGACGGGCGATCTGCTAGTGGGTATATCCATGTTAAGAAGTAAATACTCCTTTTTCATGATTATAAAGTCTTCTTTCTTAGCATTTACGTTATAATATAGCGGTAAGACGGAAGTCGGAGCAGCAGAATGGAGCAGGAAGTGACGGCAGAGTGTGACGTCACGCATGTGGACAAGAAGGAAAACTATGTGGCATCCTCTTGTACTGCTACTGCTTGGTAGCCTATTGCCTTGAACGGGATGAATCATGAATTTAAAATGTCGCCGCAGATATACTGAAAGACGGTGTGTAGGGAGTAGCCTGGCGCAATGGCATAGGCATTGTTTAGTTACGGGTGATGGAGGAAAGAATGATGAATACATAATTGGGGCAAAATTATGCTGTAGAAGACGCAGCAAGAAGAGAACAGGTGTTGGTTCAGATTTGGGGAGGCTTGGGGGCGGAGGTTGAAGAGAGGGAGAGGCAGGAGGAGGGATGGAAACATAATTGGGGCAAAATTATGCTGTAGAAGACGCAGCAAGAAGAGAACAGGTGTTGGTTCAGATTTGGGGAGGCTTGGGGGCGGAGGTTGAAGAGAGGGAGAGGCAGGAGGAGGGATGGAGACATAATTGGGGCAAAATTATGCTGTAGAAGACGGAGCAAGAAGAAAACAAGTGTTGGTTCAGATTTGAGGAGGCTTGGCGGCGGAGGTTGAAGAGAGGGAGAGGCAGGAGGAGGGATGGAGACATAATTGGGGCGAAATTATGCCGTAGAAGACGCAGCAAGAAGAGAACAGGTGTTGGTTCAGATTTGGGGAGGCTTGGGGGTGGAGGTTGAAGAGAGGGAAAGGCAGGAGGAGGGATGGATACATAATTACAGCAAAACTATGCCGTAAACCATGCGCAATGGCTGTTTGCCGTGACGTCACCATGAGTTAGCCAATGACGAACGAGAACAACGGCTGTTTGGCCGTCTGATTGGACCAACCCAGTCACGTGATATGCACGTCGCAGCAAACAGCCATGGCGCGTTGTTTAGATAATGTTAAGGGGTGACCAAGTCGTACCTATGGGAAAGAGCTGCATTGTGGATGCGTATAAACAACGTATCAGCGTAGTAAACTAAGAGCTATGGTACGACGAAATCAATTCTTCATACAACAACTTGAAGATTTTCCACAACTGAATAGACCGGCGTAGATTATGCTGGGTACTTTAGTTTGAGAATTAAGCTGCCATGAAACTTTTTCGATTTGCCACCCTTGTAAGAGGGATAAGCTACGGGGCGATAAAGCAGACACGATTCAGAAGCATTTTACTGCCCGGCAGGCGTGTTTCCTAAGTTTTGTGAGCTTTACTATGACATAAAATACGGTTGTGAGTGAGTCACGTAGCGTGATGAATAGGATGGTATCGCGCTTTTATCTGTTTTGGGAGGGGGATTACGTCAGCGAAAAGAGAAATTAGGGTAAGACTTCGTGTTACTTCTCGAAGATAAGGATTTGTGAAAGGAGAAATGCGAATCGAATTATTACATGATCTGGGGCGTAAACATCGCGGGGGGGGGGGGGGTTACAAAGTCTGAGGGTCCCCGACCCTGAAGGCTCCCCGCGGTAGACTTACTACTAGCTCGCATTGGACACGGATTCAGGACCTCCATAACGAAAGACATCAGTAATATTCATAGTGCAATAATATAATATGCAGTAAGGACGCGTTTACGCAACGACTCGCCTTTGCATTCTCGCAGCGGGAATTTAATCATGATGGCAAATGAGTCGTTGCATTGGTAACAATGCCACCTGGATTAGCTAAATCCAACATCATTTGAGTGTATCCTTGTAGTCTTATAATCTGTGACAATAAAATGAAGAATTCCTCGTGACGAAACGATTTTCCCATCACTTCTGAACTCGCATATTAACTGTTTTCGTTGCGAACTAGTAGACGTAAAACCGCCACCATGTTGGAATTTCAGATGTTTCTAGATTCTAGCTGCGAGAAGGCGAAGGCTAGTCGTTGCATAAATGCACCCTTATAGTCACAGTGACATTCATATAAAATGTGTGTAATTAAATAAAAAGTCAGTTGGGGGAGTTGGGGGAGGGGGGGAGACATCGAATTATAGGCAGGGCCTCCAACTACGAGGTATACATCCCTCTACGTGATTCGATTCATGGCTGTTTGGAACATCTAACATGTGTAGACAGTTGCAATCCATTCCGTAAAAACTATAGTGCTTTCTGAAGTTTAAAATACCAAACAGAAAAATTGTATTTATTTAAATTAATTTTTCATTCTTAATTTTTTCTTTGTACGGTCTTTTTGTAAAGATAAGTTTAAAACTTA
>JAHWFP010150423.1:41374-60748 GCA_023313725.1 Lithobius niger | reverse complement strand
AAGTGAAGCTGAAGATTGTCAGGTGCCGAGCAAAGCTGAAGATCGCCAGTTGCTAAATGAAGCTGAAGATCGTCAGATAGCAAGTGACTCTGATGACTGTCAAATACTAAGTGAATCAGAAGATCATAAACTATCCAGTGATTCAGAAGATTGTCAAATAATAAGTGATTCAGAAGATGACCATCCACCAGTTAAGGAATCGAAAGATGACCATCCACCAGTTAAGGAATCGAAAGACAATGTAAGAAAATCTGCGAATCGTCAAACATACCCAATGGGCGATAAATCTGGGAAAACGGCAGCTAAATCTACTATTACGCCCCACTTGCACTGCCCTAGAAAAACTCATGTGTTTGATGAAATTGAAGCAATAAACGACGATTCGGTTTGGGTCATTGCTAAAAAGATGCACGAACTTACACGCATGCGCAGTGTAACACAGCGCCACCGGGATGAACTTCTTAATCGACGTAAACAGCTTGAAAAGAGTCGATTGTCGTCAAAATATTGCTTGCCGTATAAACATGAAAACAGTAAACTGCAAGATAACAAATTCAAGAAAGACAGCCTGCAAAAACTACGCTACATTGAGAACGAATACACCACAAACCTTCATTGCCTTGGTGAAGTCCTCCATCCACTTGTGTACAACTACGTGTGCAGGCGAATTGGGCGATTCGACCGTACAGAGAAAGACGCTACTGAGTTACACCAATCAAAAAATAGCAAATCTGCGTTTTCAGTTTTGACCAATATGGTAGCGCTTGATGACTGGGCAGTTATGGCACTTTTTTGGAGAATACAGTCACTGTGCGGTCGACTTGTACCACTAAAACGACATGTTGCAGACTTGGAGGAACAAATTCTGCAGCAAGGAAACAACTTTCGGAAAAAATCTGAGGAAGGACACTGTGACCAAGAATGTCACAATATTACGCAAAAGTGTGTAGAGGAAACGGAAGCATTATTAAACGAGCTCGTTTCCGCAATTGGTGAACGAATGCCAAAGGAGTTATTTACCCGTTTCTGCAAACTATATGCTAGACCTATTCCTAACATCGAAGCGGGTTTGACAGTAGAAACTGAAAAATGTCGGTCTGCAAACGATTCGGGTGAAATTAGGAATTCTGGCAACAGTGGAGCAAAACACACTGCTAATAGTGAGGAGTCGAGCTCTCAGCAACTGTCTGGCAGCTCGGACAGCACATTCCTGTCTTGTACGCCATCAGAAAACCTGGAAAAACAGAATATTTGGGCCGAAGTAACTGCGACGAAGAACAAAAGAGCAAGCGAAATTATCTTAGAAATTCTAAAGGTAAGACAGTTAATGGGTGTCAAAATGACGCAGCTTCATTTTCACCGGAGATGTGAAGACCTCAAAATTTTCCCGCCTGACTTGAATTGGGACAAGTCAAAATCAAAATTCTGGGGTCCGGAGCTTGTAGTTGAGACATGGAACGACGATGGAAGGTCACTCACACACCAAGGAAAGCTTAAGTTGGAAGCTATGAAGAAGCACATTGCGTCTATTCAAGAAGACATTGAAAAATCTGAGGCTGATCTTGGCGGGTGCATAGCCGAACTTGAACGACATATGACTCCGGACTTGTTCAGCCGTTTCAGCAAATTTTACGGCGGTGCGGTTGAAATTGATACCAGCAAGATTTTTAAAGTTAGTACCTTTCCAAAACATGCAGTCGCCAGTGCAAGTGCTAACTCGAAAGATTCTGAAAGCGAGTTAATTAAGGCTGACAACTATACCAGCAGTAGTAGGCCTAAACTGAAATCGGAGACAAGATCTGGAGAGCCAATTGGTTCTCGTCAGTCAAATTCAAACCTACCACCGCATCAGTCAGAAGGCCTATACTACAGGCGATTCGAGTTAAGTGAGCCGAATGGTACAACTTGTACTTCAACAAGGAAACGAAAGCAAGACTATGAGGGCAGAGATAAACAGGCTAGTAATAAGAATGGCCATACGCAAACTCCAACTGTTGAACCCCAAAGTCTGTTTCACCCTCCAGCGGAACCTCAACAAATGCTGACTCCCGAACTTAAAGCTGTACAGAATTACGTACTTTCTAAACTATCACAACGTCCGAAAGGCAAAATCGTTGATTATTCTGATCTTGCAAAAGAACCTACAGATAGTTTTTATGATAAACCGAATAGAAGAAATGGTAAAAACCGTCGCAAACGAGTTTGCACTGGTAAAGCAAACCTGCGTCACCACCGTAGGGAATCACAACAGGCACCTGAATTTAATGCTGTTCAAAAATATGTACTCTCTAAGATATCACAACATCCAAAAGGCAGCAGCATTGATGGTTTGCTGCATTCGCCTGAAGTTAACCTAACCCCTGAACTTAATGCTGTGCAGAAATATGCATTCTCTAAGATGTTACAACACCCAAAAGGTAGAACCGTTGATCGTTTGTCACGTTCGCCAGAACTTGCAGATAGTTTTTGTGATGAATCGCACGCTGAATTTAGAACAGCAAAAAGTAGCTTACATTATAAACGGAGACGACCCCCGGAACATGCAGTCATTAGTCGTCCAACACGTTTGCTAGACCCCAAAACTAATGATTATAATTACGCCAAACGGTCCCAGTGGTCGGAATTTAGACTTGACGATCATCGTGTATCAAATCCACCACTTTTTTCACGCAGAACTGTTGATGGTTCTTTACATCATTCTGCAAGAGATGATTATTTTGTGGACAAAAAGCTAAATTATGTGGAAATTCCCCGGTACAAGTCTGATACGGCCGGACCTTCACGCAGAACAACTGATCGTCAGTCACATTCAGAGCAGAGAACAGGTGAATATTTCAGTGATAATCAACCCCAGCAATCGGAATTAAGCCTTAGTGATATTTTTGGTGCATCAGTAATCCCTGCACGCAGATCGCTGGGTTGTTTCTCAGTTTCCCGCCGGAGCTACAGTGATAATTTTTGACTATATTTGCCACTTTACGTCGTAAAATCGTGAGCTGATGAGAATTATAAATTTCTGATTACCGGTATATGCCCGTAATGCGATCATACAATGAAAGTTAGACGTGTGCGTACAAGAGAACTTGTGTAAACCGCATCTCTGAACCGATGCCTGCCCAAAGTAAATTTAAGTAAATTAAATTTTAAATAAATCACCTTTTGTGTGTCAGTCCTGGTGGTGGTTGCAACTAATCAAGTAGCCTATATTCTGCTGTAGCATGCAGGTATATCATGTGGTGCAATACCAGGGCTGAAAAAGTTTGAAGCATCCCTGTATCCCACGTTAACGAACGACAACCTTCTGACCCAAAAAACACAATTTTAAAAAGTGACCTTTTTTTTTTTTCAAGCTTTGGTGCATGTACTTATACCTTTACGGGAGTTGGGCAGAGTGGTAAGCTGCATAAAAATAATGTCAAGTCTCGTACGCGCATTCTACATCAGCTAGGTTTTTAACGCACAATTTCAACTCGAGAAATACAATTACCGTACTTTTGCAAATTTTGGACAGCTTTGAAGACACCAGGAATTCGAACAGGATTCAAAGTTGTTGAAAATTGCAAAAATACCGTAATTGTATTTTTGAGTTGAGATTGTAAGTTTTAATATGAAAACTTTAAATTCTGCAGTGAACTCTCAAGGCCGGTGAGCATTTTGGTGTTTACAAATAGGCTAGATATTTTTTTTTTACTTGTTTAAGCCTGAGCCACCTCCTGATGAATTGAAATTTTAATTTAGAATTTAACTTAGAAATTTAAGTGGTTCCCCTTAAATGCCATGTTGACCCTCTGGGAATGCGAATTCGGGCCCCTTTTTTTTCTAACTTTTCGGGCTTTCAACTCGTGTAGACCTTCCTAGATACCAACGTGAGAACTTTTTCCAGCTCTGGGATGCGCATTAAAAAAAAATTCTCGGGCATAAGCCTATGGCCCAAACGGAAATGAGATATGCATACTGCATTTCTCCTCATACAAGACGATACTTTTTTCAATTTTATAGCTTAAAACAGCAGCGTCGTTTTATACTCGTGTGCAAACTCTTAATTTGGTGAAATTTTGGTTGATTTTGATGTTTGGATACACCATTCGAATCGTTTTTTCAAGAGCTATCTAGTGGTGATAGTCTCAAGCTATTTGCTCAATTAATTTTTGGATTATTTAGCGAAAGCTACATATGTTTTGAAATTGGCCTCACAGAAGTAAAGTTAACCTTAATTTAACTTCTTTTAACACAATTACCACAATGAGGATTTGTGGCAACCCTCTCCAATGTCGGTCGCTACTCGCCATTTGGCGAATGGAAATCAGCAGTTGGCGACTTGAAATTTAGCCTTACTCGCCAAAATGGCGACAAGCAATACCCAATTACACTCAAAGAGCGATATCTCGGGAACCAAATAAGTTAGAGACGAACGGTTTGCGGCTTTATGCTCAGATTTTTAAGGGCTACGTTACTGCTTTTTCTGCATTAATACTGGGTTTAAAGGAAATTTTACAATTTCGGAAATGCATAAATTAGAAAAACCATGCATCATGCAAGATGTATTTGGTATGTGGCGAGTAGAAATTGTGAAATGGCGAGTGCTTTCTATGGTCTACTGGCCAAGTGGCGACTGCAACTGGATTGTCATTCGAGAGGGTTGATTTGTGGTAATTTGAGGATTTGTGTCCTCTTTGTGGTAATTGTGTTAAAGGAAAGGTAAATTAGGGTTAACTTCTGCAATGTCTAGCAGCTACCACTGTAACAGGCTTTTGCCAATTTTTTAAAATTGGCCTCAGTAAAGCATTCCCAAATCAAAGATGTTTACTAGTAAACTGACAAATAAATGTAATACCAAGCTGTATGAAAGCCTTGTTAAAGTCACCCATCTTATTATCGCAGCCATTTATTTCTTGGTAATATGCGAGCCCAAAAATGCTACTCGTCTTATATTCGAGTCGTTTTACATTCGGAGAAATGCAGTATTTTATTTTTGGAGTGTTGCTACTTGCGCAGTGACTTGTTGGGATTTACTTGTAATAACATCACGCCAAAACTACTAAACTTAATTTGATGAAATTTTGTGTTTTGACCTTGACTACAGCAGCCAAAAATTAAAGAAAATCTATCAGAAATTGTTCAAATCCAATTGTTAGAAACCGTTTTTGGTGTGTGTATTGGATTTTACATTGAATAATGCGTTTTACAAACAATGAATGCAACAGTTTTGATGATCAATAAAGGTCGGCACACCAAAGTCGACAAAACGTTGTTTCTGGTGGAGAGACCCCGTAGAAGGTGCTTCGCTTCGTTGTCGTGAGACGCCTAAATACTGTTTTCACATCCGGTGTGTGGCGCTCAGCTCATTCCTATGGTTTTGGACACGTCTGCAGCATGCTGAAACAGGTTTTGACAAAATGTCCTGTCGTGTGACGTTTTGTCGACTTTGGTGTGCGGCCACCCTTATTCAGGTTCACGAGAAACATGCAACTGCATTGTCGATCAATGAAAAATTGTTTCGTTGGTAGACTAAAAATGAAACATGACGAGTCCGCCATCACGCAAAACCAAATTATTCAAGTAAATGTTCAATACTTGAGAATTTTCGCTGGACAAAAATTCCTTCCACTTTCCTCAGGCAAGAGTCCAGAATAAAACTATTGTGTATCTTGAGTCCTGCAGTATTTTTTGAGCGGCTACGTCTTCCTGGAGGGGGCGGCTTTAATCGACGGCCGCCACCGTTTTTGTAACCATCTTGGATATCTACAAGGCACTCTTCTACCAAAAGTGTACAATCGATTATTTGTGTTCATTCTGCGGAGAACTCAAAGATAGATCGTGGACACTATAGCAAGCAACTACGTCAAATTTAAATAGACATTCTCCAATTGTTTCATGCAGTTGTTTGCTAGTTTTACTCTGGACTCTTGCTTGAGGATGCTGGAAGGAATTTTTTTACCGAAAATTCGCACATTTTGAACATTTATGTGAATAATTTGGTTTTGCGTACGGCGTACTCATGATTTCAGCAAACTAAAGTAACAAAACCGATCGCTTGGTCTTTACAGCATAAAAAATCAATATGTTGGAAAAAATTGTTGAGGATTCAGTACAAAACAAAAACGGTGGGAGAGGTAGGAATGAGGGAAGAGAATGAAAAAAGCAAGTAGAGGAGGGAGGATAAATAATGTAGGTGTAGCTCCCCCACCTCGGGAAAACTTGCCTTTCCCCTACCCTGATATAATCTTAGGTTCCGCTCCTGTATGATAACATGTAATGGTGGCGGCCCTAATTTATTTAGCCTACCCAAGTAGGGATCGACCGATATGACTTTTTACCGATCCGATACCGATGAAGGGCAAACCGATCTGATCCGATACTGATGTCGGTACCGATAAGGCAATAATAATAATAAAAAAAAAATTGAACTATAATTTTTGTTTCCAAACAAATGCAACTTCAGTTTCTGGTTTTGCAAGGGATCCAATAGTTGGGATTATCAAAAAAGTTCTGTGGAGCAGTAAGAGTATTCTCTTGTTCCTACTTAATATGGCTTCAGTACATTCATCTTCGCAGTTAGATTTTAAGTTGGTTGTTGTTGGTTGTTGGTTGTTGTTGGTTGTTGAGTGTCAGCAAGTGCTACATTTTTATTACAAACTGTGCTTTGTAACTGAGGCTTTGCTTTTCTCACTTGGTGGTTGCTTTTGCTGCGCTTGGTGTCAGTTTTGCAGGGAAGACAGTTGTGTTTCTTGGCATAACGAATATCTGTATCGGAAGCCTTACAGTGATCCCATACCAGTATGGCAAAAATAACAATAAATTCAGATTATACCGATACCGATATCAATATCGGACTATCCCTATACCAAAGCAGGGTTCCCACTAGCCTGGAAAAGCAGGAAAACACGTGAAATTTAAGCTACATTTGAAAATCTGGGAATTCTCTTATTTTTTCTAAAAAATGCTGCACTTTTTGGCCTAGTCCTAAGTGCATGAAACATATTTTGTTAAGACAATGTGGTAAAATAAAATTTATCATAAGCCTGTGTTGACACCTAAAAGTTGATTAAATCGGACAATTCTTTTTCACTAAGTGAGCCCTAAATACAAGTAAACTGGTAAAGTGCGTGGAAAGATTTTCTTCCTGGAATTTCAGTAAATAGCCTGAAAATTGACCTCGACTACTCGGGAAAACATGGAAAGCTCGGGGAAATTATTTCAGTATTTAGGTGGTAATCCAGCAAAATAATCTGGTGGCATACGATTTATTTTTTTTCCTTTAAAAAATTCAAAGATAGCTAACAAAGTCCTTAATTGGTCAAGCTCGTAAAATACATGCTTAAACCCCTTTTGAGCACTTAACAGCCCTGTTGAAACAATGGTTCAACAATGCCTTTTTCATTCTTTTAGATATTGTCCGCTCAATAGCATATGTAGCCCGCTCACAAGAAAACTGCGGGCGTATTTGCTTTCACCCATGATGCAATGCAACATTATTGTTGTTCGCTGAAGGGCAAAATCTGCATTACGATTTTCCTCTTTGCTTGTCCTATAGATGAAATGAAGTTTCCGTAATGAAATGTTAAAATGTATAAGCAAGGAATGGTCTTTCACCATTTTCTTTGTCCTGATATACGGTAGTCTCAAAATTTTGACTGGTGCTATTGTTGGTGGATAGCTCTCACTCTATGTGATGTAGGTTGCCTCCCAACCGACACACATTTGCGGCAACATTTTGTCTGGTAATATTGTTGTGGATAGCTCTCACCCAACCTGTTGAAGGTTGCGTCCCAAATAACCTAAATATTTTGCTGTTATTTTCATTATTTTTTATGTATTTGTGAAATTTGAATTTAAAGTATTTTCAATTTGAATTAAACCTAAACCAAATTATTACTCATTGAATACACGTTTATTTGTCACTAAATGAGCGCATTTGGCTCTCCGTCCTGTAATCAAACATTTTTTATCGTGTCACATCACTGTTCCAAGAGTTCGAAGGCATCCGTCATCGCACTAGCAATAGCCTACTCAATGATAAATAACCCATTAAGCCACCAAGGGTTCTTTGCTCGTGTTTATAGATTGATTCCGAAGTGTCCCATCACCTCTCGTGCTGCGGAAACTTAACGACGATTAGCCCCTTCAACCAACTTGTATTAAAAAATTTATTCTATACCGGGGCACTTAGAAATCGAGTAACAACAGTGCTGAAAATGCAACTGTGCATGCAACAATGTTTACACAAAGACGTCAACAATGACATTTTAGTGTAAACACTGTCACACGCACATTCACATTCGCATTGCCAATCTTTCTGAGCAAAAGACTGTCGGCACGATTCATTGTTTGTTGTGCAAATGCTGGCCCACGTCACAGGCTCAACAGGGTTTTAAAACGGATATAACACTGACAATTTTGTGCATTCCTCAAGCTATACCATGTGAATCTTTGTTATTGTTTAGGAACGCCCGCGATTTTTGTGGTTTATCCTGTACTTGATTTCTAATTTGACTTGGGTACATCAGTACCTGATGTTAACTTGGAATGACATGGACTTACAAATGGAGGTCGGAAGAATAGAGAGAATATCTATATATATAATTACACAAAATCCGCAAGGCAGCCAGCAGCAGCAGCAAGCAGGACATACGAAGCAGTCATCTGCATCTGCAGCGCAACCAGCAGGACATACGATGCCATCTACCGACAGAACGGCAAATTATAAGACAATTTAATGAGGGGGGGGTGGAGGGAAGGGGAGTGAGACGACGCGGAATGAGCGAGCGAAGCGAGCGACTCGCTAGTATAGAAAATATTTTCGAATAAATATTCACTCAAAACTTTTTCCCATGGTTAGACTCGCCAACCTCCCCCCCAAATAATCATTTTTTCATTAAATTTTTTCTATAGAAAAATTTCACTATGATGACATTACTGTGATGGTCAGGCACTTGGACGACGAAAAAAGTGACGAACAGCCGAATAGCGCTGGGATCGCTCACGCGATAAGTGTCTGGGGGCAGACTGCGGGTAGCGTGAAACTCGGTTAAACTGTGGGCATTGAATGAGCATATATCTCACGATAAGCTAAAATAAAGGTGAGTATTTTAGGATAGTAAAAACTAATTTTATGTTTAAAATTGTCGTATTACATTAAAAGGACTCAAAACAATGAATTCAGGAAAGGCCGCAATCAAATATTCGTCCCCTTCAGAGTGGACTTCGGCGTAACGTCAGCCACCATGATCGCAGCCTGCATTAAGGTGGTGATCCTCAACACTTACGAAGACCTTAACGTAAGAGTAACTGTGCACGAACTCGGAGCAATTTCGATTTCTTGGGCTTACTACAGCAACATCAGCATAGCGGAAATCCTACGAGCAGCCTCCTGGAGAAGTCGGACAGTCTTCACAAGCCATTGCTTTAGGGAGATGTCGACCCAAGAAAATCGATTGCATGGTCTGGGACCCATCGTCGCTGCCAGACATGTCATCCAACCCCTGTATGCACTGAACACAGACACTGACAAGACAGATGTCCTGAAGCAAATGTCCTGAAACAGATGTCCTGAAACAGAAGCAAGACCCACCCCTCACAAACGGTCCTATTCAGGGCCACCACATTTTACGAAAGAGATCCAAATCACCTTTATCTGTTGTCAAATAATGTGCGAAGTGTTGTCTTCTGGGGGGACGCCAGCTCGTAACTCTGGGGGACCCGTCATGTGGTGCCCAACTCCTACATTGACGAGGTCTGCTGTAAATGCAATAAATTTATTTATTTATTTATTTTTTTTTTAATTACCGTAAATCGTGTATTAAAAGCCCAGTTGAAGCTAAAGCCCACCCCCTAAAGTCAAAATCATGAAATAGTGGAGTTAATGCCCACCGATCAAATTGTCGTTTTTGTACGAAAAATTACCTAAAAGTTATATGATGTAAATAAAAATAGTACTGCTTGCTATGTTTACTGGCCCGCCTTCTCTGTCCCTGTAGTAATAGTGGACTCTTTCTTTTTGCTCCTAGCACCTGCACAAGGCCTGGGCATCTCTCACCTAAGCCCCCTCCCTTCTTCACAGCAATTAAAAGAATGTAAAAATTGATCTTTCAGAGATCGTTCAAGCTTCGAATTTTTGTGTAATAGATGTCCAGAAAGGTTAGAAAATTGATAATGCTTGATTTAAAGCCCACCCCCCTATTTTTTTCCAAATTAACTGCATAGGCCCATGGGCGTTAAATCAATGATTTACGGTAGTCGTAGCACCATAAGGCTTATAACGACATCTAAAATAAAAACAAACAACCCCAATACAACTATGTATCACAGTGGCTGCACTCTATAGGAGTATGCTCAGCAACCAAACTTTTGTTGAAAGCAATAAAGTTTTGATTTTGCACAATTTCACTTGTTAAATCATTCCAGTCACAGATAGTTTTCGGAAAAACGGAATTGGCTAGAACATTTGTTCTGCACTGAAATCTTCTAATATTTTTAACGTCATCATGACTCCCCATGTAGTCAGGGGAGAACAAGGTAGTCAATAGGATTCAAAATAGGGTACAAGTAATCTATATTTCCAAACGGCAATGAGAAACAGTACTTTGCTGACCTCGGGGCGGCCGGCTGAAAATTGTTTCTATTGCCTGATGGATACATGCTTTACCTGTACCCATCCCACATACCCTCTTCTGTGACTTTTTCCCCAACATGACAGATCGAGAGAGAAAAGATGACAGGCTTGCCTCGCCTGGACGTTTTTATAGAGCAGCTGCGTACATGCATGCTCAGACCGGGTTACGCAACTGGCTGCACCTCAAAAACCTCCAGCGAGAGAAAAGCATTCTTGGGAAGAATGTAACAAACTTACAGGTAATTTATATTTTCTATTAGGCACTAGAAACAATTTTCTACCGGTCGCCCCGAGGCCGGCAAAATACTGTCTCTAGTTGCTGGCATGAAAATATCCACTACCTGTAAATTTTTGCATTTAGTTCCTGGATGCTGTTTCCCTTGGAGGAATTTTAAACCCACAGAATCCGCCCAGAAGCACATCCGGTCTGCGCATGCACCAGCACAGACCCTTCATAAATCGTGTTATGGCGATAGCCAGCCATCTCTTTTCCTCCAAACCTCCGACTCGTTAACAACGGCTTGCTGTCTCCCACTTAACCTTTCACTCTCAAGACCCTTCTTTCCAAGATGTCCTCCCTTCGCTGCCATCCTTCGCCCGAAGGCCGAATTCCTGCCTCACGTAGCCTTCGACCGTTGACCCCTTTGTTCGATGATTCGCCATAAAGACCGGCTTCTCGCCTCAAATTATCTTCTCGGCTGACCCTTCGGTCCACTAGCGATCTTTCACCCGAAGGCTGCCATCCTGCCCGTTTTCCCTTCACCTCAAAGTTTCCTCGGCCACTTATTCTTCGACCCTTAGCCTGAAGACCAGTACCATATCACATGAAGCCTTCATTAAAGACCCTTGGCTGTCCTGTCAACCCTTCGACCCGAAGGCCTGCATCCTGCTGTTTGTAGTCTTTGTTTGAAGATCCTTCGCCCTCCTGTCCAACCCACAACTGGTAGACCCACTCCCGGCCACATGTTGCCTGCGTTCAATGATCCTTCACTCTTGTTAAACCCTTAGCCCGAAGGTCTGCACCCTGCTACTTAATGCCTCCCGGCCACATGAAGCCGCCTTTTAAAGACCCACTGACGTCCTGTCGATCCTACGACCCGAAGACCTGTACCCTGCCGCATGGAGCCGTCATTCACACTTTTATTCCCACTTTTTTAGTCCTACCCCCCAACCAAGGCTTTCGTTCGTTGACCTCTCATCTAATATGAAGGCCCTTCGGCCTTCTACAGGCCCTTTGCCCGAAGGCCGACATCCAGCCATGGAAACCTTCGTCTGCTGGCCCTTTGCTGAGTTTCTGTGGCCAACTCCGTCAACATTCTTCGTGGGCTTTCTGAACCACACTTCTCGTGCCTTTGGCCCTTCATTCGACGCCCCGTGCCCAAGCGACACCGTTCCGCTCAGCCGTCTTCTTAGTTCAAGCCTCCTGGCCTCATCTGGTGACAGTCCGCCTTCCATCCGCCTTCCGGATTCTCCCTTCAGTTTGCCGTCTTCTCTCCTGCGTCCAGCATTGGCTCACCTCCTGTCTTTCCGCCATGCTGATCCATGCAGCCTCCTCAACCTTCGGTCTCGACGGTGCTGTCCCGAACGTTCGCTCCTTGCCGCCACGACCATATTACTCGAAACCCTCCTTCCCTCGCGAAGTGTTAAAGAAAAAGGTCAGCCTTTCCTCGCGCACTGCTTGTCGTCTAGAGGCCAACGCAACTTCACATTTCAAAACTTGAAGCCAAGCTCTCAAAGGCGCGTTCTGAAATTTCGGCTCTAAAACTGAACATTTTGAGCCTCAGTGCCACAAATGCCAAACTCCGGACAAAAGTTCTTCTCTCCGACTCCCAGCTTCAGAAACTCTCTTTGCTTCCAGCTTCTTCCAAACACCCCCCTATTGACGGTCAACCATTCAAAATCCATGGGCCTCAACCTCCAACCCGGAAGCCTATGGCACCTGCCAAGCCTCCAACAGCAACTACAGCAAAATCTCTCACTTCGGACTCTAAACCAGGAAAATTCAGTTGTTAAACCAATCCGCACCTCTTCAACCACAAGGCCCCAACCTTGATGCTTCGACCCAGACTTTCCAAATGATACCAGCAACTTTGACCTGATTGATTGTGGGAGATGCACAGATGGGAAGCGAGGCTGGGCGCATTCTGTGAGTTTATAATTCCTCCAAGGGAAATAGCAACCCGGAACTGAATGCAAAAATTTACAGGTAGGGTATATTTTCGATAATGCAATGGAAACCAATTTTGACGCCGGAAAAATTGGGGATTTTAACGAAAGGTCGACGTTGGGTTTAACATGTTCCTTATACTTGTGTCGAGTTTCACACAGTAAGTATGATGAAAGCACTGTTTGATTGCATGCCCAAACCCCTAACATGCTTAGCACATGAAAGATAAAAGAATCCAAGGAACCAAGAAGCAAGGCTTTTCTTCTAGAAAGTCTCTTCAAAAAAACTACAGTAGTGATACTAACAAGCTTCAAAACCGGTAAACACTCACATCATGAAAAGTTTGCGCCCCCCCCCCCCCACCACCCCCAGACCCAAACGTTTATGCGGTTGTTTTGGAAATTTTAAATACTGAAAGTGTCATTTTCAAGGTAAAAAAAAATTGCTTTTTTTTCTAAAGCCCCCCCCCCATAACGAAAGATAATGGCCTGGCGTTAAGCTATCTTTATGGTCCAGTCATTTAAGATTTTAAGACACCACGATATTACAACGAGAAAAACATTCATAAGCAACAGAAATTTCACTTGTTACTATAAAATCTAAAAAGGAGTCTTTTGGAATCTACGAGACAGCACCGTAGCCTTATGGCCAGTCCGGGCCCGGTTTGTTACATCATTTTCATTGGGGTTTACATTTTTATGAAAGGAAATATTCTTGACGCGAGGGTGGCTTTCCTGCAGCACAGATGTACCTCCGTCTATTGGTTCTGGCTGTTTGGTTGCCATGAGCGACCGCTGGGAACCAATCAGAATCGTCGTGGTTAGCACTCGTCCATAGCGACAAATCAAAACTACTTATCAGTACTTTATTCCAGATGTGCAAATTTACCGTACTGTAATGGAACTCATTTAAAATAGCATAATACAATGGCAAACTAGATTTGGTTAATGAATGTTTTTAAGAGTAACCTTTCAGTTAACTTCTACTTGGCTTCAGCTTGTCGAATGCGGCGATGGATGGTGCTAAGTATGGACCCCGTTTGAAAGTCGACCTTCACCATTTGCCATTACCAAACCCCTATAAATTCTTGCCATTATTTATTCGTCTCCGCACTCTGAACTTAGGCCAGCGAGAATATTTAAGGTTTTTTTTCTCTCTATCATCCGCTTCCATCACAAAGTACGTAGTTATTATGACAAGAGCTCAGGGCATTTTTTTAGTTGCTAACTGGAGGTCCAAGTGGACCTGCAGCCACCTAAAGTGGACCTCCAGTTAAACTCAATTGGATCCACTGGAGGTCCACCCTAAAAAGGAAATAAAATGGCAAGTTTAATACATTAATACTTTCATGAGAATGTTTTTTCGCTAACTACAAATTTTGGGGATATGGATAATGAATTCAGATTCAATCCAGTTCACAACGAATCTTCACGGTAGATCCAGTAGCGTGCACAGACCACCAAGAGGGCAGGGGTAACTTTTGTAAAAGGACACGTTGAGGTTTTATTTTTCTGGTTTTGAAGGCTTATTCGGTTTCAGCAAATTGTCACTTTTTGCGTAGTTGAAAAAAACCTTGACTATCCTGAAGACATATTTTATTTATAAAAAAAATAAGTATCCAGTGTGAAAAACTGAAAAATTTACATTGCAAACTTATTTTACGCGTATAATGCAGTCAGCAAAACTGATTTTGTAAAAATGTTACCAACGGCACTTTACAAGGCTAGAAAATGCTGGAAAATAGCAAAAATGCGTCAGATTCCGGGTAGCTCACAGCGCTCACCCAGTCCTCCTAGCTGTTATTGGTTTCTACCTACACACAGTTGGGCTAAATGACTAGTGTTGCCCCCTCAGTACAAAACCCCACTTACACCACTGAACATAGTTTGATTTTTTTTAAATATATTAATAGTTAAGCTATTAACATAATGGTGCCCTTTATGTATTAAAGTCGTCCCCTTTTCTGATAGTGGACCTCCAGTCACATTTCCTAAAAAAATGCCCTGCAAGAGCTTGATGAGCAAAAAAAGAATAGGACGTCTACTATGACCAAGTCTACTATGTCCAAGTCTACGACGTTCGACTGTTTGATTGCCTATGTTGCAAAATGGTGTGAGAAATTTGTTGAACACAACGAGGGTCCTTCAACTATGGATTTGTATAATATCACAGAGCGTATGACATTGGTGAGAGTAAACAGCTCCATTTTTCAACAAGCTAGAGCAAACAAGGCCATTTCACACGTTTACATGTCGATTCCGACTTTTTAAACACTTATTAAATAGAACAATTTAACGAACCCTTTTTGTACAGCGCTTTAGACTGCTAAAGGTTAATTAAATGGTTCTCAGAATTAGAAGTCTTACCACTGAACTGCTACAAAGTGATGGATTCTTGCCACCTAACGGACAAATATCTCTGCAATCCACTTCCAACACACGGCCTCTCATCCCTGTAACCAACCTTCCTGGAAACGAAGGGGTGGGGGGGGGGGGAGGTCCACTCAGTAGGGGACAGCCCGTTCTGTCTGCTCAGTGGTTGAGGGCAGGCTCATACCGGCCATAGTGTCATGGCGCAGTATCCTTTGGCTGTCCCACTTCAGACCACCCCTAGGGTGCTTTCTCATCCTACGGAGAAAAAAAACTAATACTTTTGTTTCGGGATTCTTTCCTGTTGCAGACCATTTCTTCCAGGAACAAATCCTCCCTTTTTTTGTGTGTGTGCCTCCCCAACCCTACCCACTCCACTCAAGGAAAAAAAAATCGTCAAAACTATAAAAATTAACGAGAAAAAAAAGCATCCCTTGAAATATAAACATGTGTTTAAAAGGATCGGTACCTTCCTAAACGACCAAACAGAGCGAACCAAACGCACCACTGTTGGTGACAGTTTGGCTCATTCCACAAACCTCCATCCCAGCAACCACCTCCCTGAGATGGTTCGCAATTTGGCATTGCTCTCGCCTGGTCACATCTATTAGCCTATCCTGGTCAAATCCATTAGCCAGTCTGGTCGCGTGAAGAACTGAAGGTATGACGTATCGAATACTCTGCTGAGCTTGTTGAGCTGTGTTGTAGTTTAGGAAGGTACTGAACAGCTGGCGCAACATCAAGTTTGGAGCCAAACTGTCTCTAACAGTAGTGAGTTCTGTTCGCGCTGTTCGGTGCTTTAGGAAGGTACTGAATGTGTTTCGAAGCCAGAAATGATTGCAGAATACTTTTGTTTCGGGATTCTTTCCTGTTGCAGACCATTTCTTTCAGGAACAAATCCTCCCTTTTTTTTGTGTGTGCCTCCCCAATCCTACCCACTCCACTCAAGGGAAAAAAAAAAATTAACCAGAAAAAAAAGCATCCCTTGAAATATAAACATGTGTTTAAAAGGATCGGTACCTTCCTAAACGACCAAACAGAGCGAACCAAACGCACCACTGTTGGTGACAGTTTGGCTCATTCCCTGCTAATATCCGTGTTGATGCGGCTTGATTAACATCAACATCGTCAGAAATTATTGCAGAATATTAAACAAGCAAATGGTTCTGCGACGTGCCCTGGGATGCTTCGGGACTTTAAAGCGCTTCCTAAAACCACTTAGCACAAGTTGTGGGTGTCATCACTGAATCAGAAATAGGTTCACAGTAAAACACATGGCGCTCCTGAGCTTCCCCGAAATGGCACAAGCACCCCTGCCTGGCCAGTCCGACTCTAAGCGTCAGCTTCCAGATACGAGTGTTATGATCAGTGGTCACCATATTGCTTGTCGAGTGTTGCTTACGTTTGCTGCTTTGCCTGTGACTGACTGACCGACTGTCTGCTACAGCCAGTGTTGCCAGATCCACAGATAAGTCTGGATATCTAAGATTTTCACGAATTTTCAGACAAAAAGATTTTTTTACTCAAATTCATTAAAATCTATAGGTTTTGAATTTTTGTTTGAGGCCTCCATTTTAACTTACAGGTGTCTCCCGCACCTGTACCCGTACAAGAATGATAATGAAGATTAAAATTATGCCCCACTGGTTGTTGGAACTGGAAGGTTATGAAAAAGTTAATTTCACTGTTAATTTTTTTTTGTACGGTACTTAAGATTCTTATAAAGGTCTCCCCGCAACACAATTATCTGCTGAGACTACGTAGTGTAAAGATCAGTGGTAAAAATGTTTTTTTTTTTTGTTTTAATAATAATTATGCATCGTAAAAGAACTTAAATAAAATAAGGACTGGGAAATTCTCATTTTTACACATCTACAGATTTTTTTTTGGCAATTTACTGACATATCGTCCAAAATTCTAGACACTTTTCCCCCATTCTGGCAACACTGGTAAGGACGCGTTCGAATTCGACAAGTTCTTCAACGTTAAGAAAAGACGACGAGTTGAAGTTGAGTGTTTGGACTGCGGACCGCAACTTGACGATATTTCTTAAAAGACTCGTGCGATAAAAAACAGCATAGTGGATGTGCAGGTAGTTGGGGCACCGGCCAATAAATTTGTAGCGGCAAAATCGGCGATGTTTGTCGGAAATCCAGCATCAGAAATTACAACAGAGCCAGAGCAACAGCCAGTCGTTGCGCAAGTTTAAGTTTAAGTGTCAGTGTAAATTTTTCTACTTCTTCGTCTACGACGGCGAATTCCTACAGGACAGAACTAATGACCTGAAAACTGCAGAAACAGAATTCGTAGCAAATGCTGATGAAAATACTACTGTGCCATAAACTTTTAGTGCGATGTCCCTAACAGCTCCGAATCCCCCAACACGACGTTGCCTACCATACAAGAGAACGTCCACCGTCAGGTAAGTTTTAGTTTCATAGTTTTTATAGCGTAGTGTTTTTTTTTAACTCCTAAATTATTGAAAAATATTTTTTGACGTGTAGATGAAGCGGCTCAACTTTGAACATTACTTAGTAGACATTTTTGAAGAATGTGTGACATTTTTCGGGAAACCTCCGATCACGGTCGCAGGGGAAGAAGATATAATATCCAGTTATTGGCCAGAACATAAATAAATAACAGTATAGTTTATTTTGTACACAGTCGGCAAAGTTTGACCTCCGACCCGCTCCTCCCAGTCCACATGTTCAAATAGAGATACAGCCGTGCCAGACTACAAAACGTGTCTGGCTTACTGTTGCCAGACACTTGCAAGCACTTGCCCCCGAAATCACGGCGGTGTCCCCCCCCCCCCCCTTTCTTAGAAAACCTCCTCAAACAATTTTATTTTCCGTAGTTAAGAAAAAACACTTTCACGTACAAATAATTTGAAAAAAATAAATACGAAAAAAAAACATTATAATTCTGTTTGTTGTTAACGCACATTACTCCTCAGGCGAATATGAAACTTGGATTTCTTTTTTTTTACCTGCCTGGTTTGCGATGTCGCAAAAAAAAAATCGCAAATTGGGTTGATCAAGTCACACAAAAAAAAAAAAATCACCATGAAAGCATCAAATACTTCTCCTTTGTGTAGTGATAAAGAAACAAAACATAGAGTTTGTTGCTTAAAAGTCGATACAAGATAATTTCTATGACAATAAGTTTTGTTGTTGCAACTTGCGACGTTAATTTTTTAAGAATTTCTTAGCTCAGAGTAATGACCAATGAATGATGACAGGATAACACGGAAATAAAACCAATAAATTCCGCCACTCTAGAATGGTCCTAGAATTACCCCCAAACTTTTTTTTTCACCTCCAAATATTTTCCACCCCCAGTGGCAATCAAAACCTCTATAAATCAGGGGGTAAAGATCAGGGGGTAACCAGGGGGTAACCAGGGGGTAAAACCCCCAAAATGGCTACACTGATTGGGCTTGCGCCGCGGTTGCTGCTATCTCAGTCGGCCTCCGTGGTACGAAATGTTGCGACATAATGTTCATAGATGTCATCAGGGTAAACAGCGTGTACGTCGAAATGAGAAAGCGTTCCCAGTTTCATGCCAGTTTATTTTGGGCGGCATCTTTTAATACAGTGCAGCGAATTTGTAAAATAAATATAGAACTTGACTGAAATTCACGGTCATTTAATATTGGAAGCGTCATTAGGTAAATCGTTTTATTTGAGCATGGTTTCGATTTCGCATTTACTTTCGATTACTTTTAACGGCACAACTTAATTTTATCTATTTTCTACACACGTAAAGTACCTTCAGACCTTTCCAAATTCAATTTTTGAGATTTGTTTAATGTCTCTTTTTCTGATATTCAACAAAAATGTTTGGGTAGTGTGTGGCGCGCCTACTTTGGAACTGCGACGGTTTTGGGAAGTTTGGACGGTGCTGACACCTAGCGGTGAAATTCAAAATCAAAACCGAAAGTTCTTTTGCTTATCTCTGCCGCGCGATGGCAGGAAAGTGCTGTACAACAAAATCGTATAAAGCCGAAGAAAGTCTCTTCTCAAATTTATTTAGCCTTTTTTTTTTTCAGCACATACTCTTGAGTTGAATATGAACTAAAAACAATGGGAATGAATTTCTTTCATTTCTGCTGCGAAATAAATTCATTTACATTTTGTTTTCGCAAAATGAAAAAAAAAAAAAATAAAGGGGGGGGGGGACTTTCTTCGGCTTTATACGATTTTGTTGTACAGCACTTTCCTGCC